>WYDI02016170.1:0-105054 GCA_009867235.2 Psittacus erithacus
CTCCAATTTAGAGACAAGGATGTCGTGTGGGACAGTGTCGAACACTTTGCACAAGTCCAGGTAGATGACGTCAGCTGTTCTTTGCCTGTCCATCAGTTCTGTACCTTTCTCAAACAGACACTCTTGGCCTTAGTTCTAAAGAATTGGCACAAAAAAGAGAGATCCAATTAATTTACCTGTGAATATTTTGTGTGTGTGTGTACTCACACTTCTTTAATTTCTTAAAAAATTGTATTTATCTCTATGTGTTTTACAGATAAAAATGTCAGTTGTGGGGTTTTTTCCCCCTTCTTTCTATTCTCTCTAAAGCTTAGCTTGGTTACAAGCTCAGGTTAATAATAAGAAGAAATTTGTCTCAGTCTCTCCAGGCAGCACATGTATTTGATACATTTAAAAGTAGCATATTACTGTATTGCAATGGAAAACGTTGAGCCCTTCCTTCCTATTCCCTTCATGAAGACTTTTCAAAACTGTGTAACTGTTTTCATTTATTGAGTTAAATAGTACACTTGCCTCTAGAAGGAAAGCTACAATCATTAGATGACAGCAAATATTGCTTAGAGTGGCAAGAGTATATGTAGAAGGAGTGAAAAAAATTTATATTCTTCCAAGTAATATTATCTCTACTAGACACTTTCTGGTTTATAAAATTTTGCCAGAAATGTTATGTTCTTAACTTAAAATGCTGTAGTTAAAAACTTCAGCTCTTTGAGCCTTTTGACTTCTAAGTTCCTTTCTAAGTAGATTGATTTAATATTGCTTGTGTTTCTCTAGAAATATTAAAAAATATTTGTCAAAGACCTGTCAAAATGAAGAATGTTAATAACATACACATGTAAATAATTTAGCAATAACTGTGACAAAGCTTTGCCTTCGAGAGAGAAATATTCAATTTTATTTTCAATTGTTCTCTTCAAGTGGTTCAGCTAGCCATTATGCGCCTTGTGTGAGCTCCACATCAAAAAGGGATTCCCTCTCCACTTGGTTGCTAGAACATCCCTACTGTTCCGGAAATGTTTGAATACATAATGTGTAGAAGTAACTAGGCATGAAGTGTTAAAACATTTTGGTTCAATCCGCTTCTGAAGGTATATAATTAATCTGTTTCATACTTTCTAATTAAAAAAAGTATGATGTATACTTAGTAGCTTTCTGCTGTTAAGTAGGTCATGTGGGATGATCTTTTTGTTAAGAAATGAAAAATTGGTAACATATTCCTGTCCTGTGAAACAGAAATTGCATTTCTAAGGATGCCAAAGAGACAGATCATGAACACATGTGGCCCAAGCCTTATGACTCCTAATTTTGGTTAAATATACCAAACTTTCTGTTTTCCTTCACCAGTAATGTATTGTTTTGTTTTTTGGTATTCCAGGAACAAACACCTATACCTCTGTTGTAGATCAAATGTTCTTCATGTGTTGTATGAACCTGAATATTAGCTAAGAGAAAAATGGTTTGCCTGCATAGCAGATAGGGACAAAAAGGTTTAAAAGTGAATGTACAACAGCTGCAAGTCTGTTTTAGAGCTGGCTATGAGGTAAACACAGGATGTGAGCATCCCAGAAGATTACGATAGTTTATAGCTCAATCCAAACTTTCTGAGTTGCTCCTATCACTTTACAGCCTAAGCCAAAGTTTGTATTCAGAGAGCCTTTTAGAAGACTAAATTGTGATAGATTTAATACAACTATGACAAAACATATACTGATGTTTAGAACAAAGATGGTATTAGAATTCTTGTAGAAAATCCTAGCTTTGATTTGGGCCTCTAATCGTATTTCTGCATTTTCATTAGAATCTTTCATATATATTAACATCACATGCTACCTGCTACAGACTAATGAAGTTCAACACTACCAAACATGTTATAAGATGTTTTATTTCTTTCTGGAAAAATTAGGTGGCTAAGGTGGGCATAAGCCTTATGGAGCCACCTCTGTCACCCATTTCTTTCTTGACTTGCACTCAGCTTTGACCGGATTCATTCTGGATACATGACAGAGTCAGTCTTGTCTTAGCATGAGGTCATATTTAGCCTTCTAACACTGTGCAGATCATCTTCTCTTTATGATAAAGGATTGTATCTAGAATGTCATTGTGTGTAGTCTAAAATATCTTTTTATTCCCATACAGGATGAAAGTAAAATGTAAACAGTGCATAATGAGTTAATGAGAGTATATAATTTCCTTTGAGTTTTGCTTAAGACCTTTTAGTTTGAAAGGTCAGAACATTTTCATCATCAGTTCAGTGCTAAAATCATCTCGATGGTTTGGATGAAGAGGACTCAGGAGTTGCAGAGTCCTTGAATCATGTTACTATTTAAGGAAACATGATTATTAACAGAACTTCATTTTTAAATACTCTTCA
Organism: Psittacus erithacus; assembly: GCA_009867235.2. NCBI lineage: Eukaryota > Metazoa > Chordata > Aves > Psittaciformes > Psittacidae > Psittacus > Psittacus erithacus. The sequence continues at coordinate 2,372 of WYDI02016170.1, forward strand.
ACATTTGTCTTTACATGTGAAATGTAATCTCAAATATATTCTTAGATTGAACGACCAAGGGAATAGAATGAAACTTTATACTTTGAGACAACAGCTTCAGTGGAAGATTTCAAGAGGGAGAATCTTGAGGAAAAGGTAGAATTCATAGAAATTTTAGACATTAACTGTATTTTTTCCATTCCCTGTAATGAAAAACAGTATTGGAACTTTACATAAGGTGACTCTGCATTGAAATAGACTCAGAAAAGTACTGTGTAAAGCTCCATACCCACAATGTAAAGTGACAACAGATGTGATTTCTCACACTAAAATGCATTCTTATCATTTGACAATGATTAACATTATGATGATCCTTTTGGCATGGAACTGAAATTTTTCTACATTGTGCAAGCTATATTAAATCTGTCTTTAGCTGGCACCCATGCCTTACTGAAGTTGGCAGACGACCACATGCATGGGACCAATTCCAGCTTTATACATGGGCATGAGTGCAAAAATCTCCATATGATAATTCACTTCTGAAAATTAGTTGATGGTTTTCACAAAAGGGGAGCTGCATAATGCAGGTCTATCTCAGCAAAAAAGTACTTCGTGGCCCAGCTACGGGTTCTACTTGCTCAGTCATCTGCTTTTATCCAAATGGTTAGAATCTGGTAACATTTAAGGGCACTCCAGTTCCTGTCTGCACAGGATTTTGTGGTTCAATCTGAATATCTTACAGCTTTGCAAGGCTGCAGTTCAGAGATGTAAGAAAGCATTAAGATCCAACATTCAATTACTTTCTGCAGGTAAAATGTGGTGTTGTACTACGGATTTGTCTGAAATGGAAAATGTGAAATACGTTTGGGGTTTTTGAATGAGGAAGAAAAGATGTGTAATAGTTTTTGTGGCATAATTAACATAATACAGCCGATGTCATGACCCTAGAGCATAGACCATAGAATTTCAGCCTGTGATTTCTCCATCAAATCCGTAATTTAATAAAATTAGCCTGGTTCTGGTCTCACACCACTATAACTGGAAGCTATTGAATTACAATACAATAAATGAGACCTCAAACCAGATTTACTTTATTGTGGAAAAAGAGCACAGAATTTCATAGATGCAGTGGAATTTGACTAAGGCTTATTGGTCACTCCTTTTTATGAACACTGGACTATGTCAGGCAGTTTTTTCAGAGTTAGTTACTGGATGTGATTCTTCTTTTCTAAATTGCTAAGTGAGCAAGTCATCTGATAGGACAAGAATGATTCCCTGAAGCTCCACTTGTTTTTTTTTCCTTTCTCCTCCCACCAAAGGAAAGAAACATGTTTACCTCCCTTTGTCTGTCATTTGGCTGCAGCTATAGTAGTAACACAGAAACAGATTGCAATAAATTTGCTATTTATTGCCATGATTTTGGATTTTTGCCAGTCTTGCTAATGAGCTATGTTTCTACAGATAGACAAACTCAGGATGGGCTCCTCAGCAAACATACACTCAGTTGTATCCTGGTTTGTCATTAAATTTATTTTTAACAATAAAATCAGCAGATTGTAACTTGTATTATGGCCATCACGAATAGATCTCACCATGTTTAATGCAACTGTGAAGCTTTTTCTGTAATGATTTGGGGAATGGGAACAGGGAAGAAGGGAGAGATAAATGGGAAGGGACAGTTTTATCTAATGCCATCCCCCAGTTAAACCAAACAATTACATTGCATTCCTTTCAAGTGCAGCATGCAGCTAGCATGATATACACAATATTGTGTTATTTTGTATAATAGCAGAAGTATATACCACATTAAGTGCTGAAGTCTCAAATGCTGTACTCACATTTTTACAGGTAGCTGAAGGCTTCTCACTATACACTCAGCACTGCTGAAAGTGTATATAACAAATGAAAGTTAGAAGTTTAGTTTTTTTCCCTGCTGAGTTGCCTCAGAGGAAAGTGTCAGAAGCACAAACGCCTTTGTTGCTTTGCTTCATGACTATATCCAGCCTTACCATTGAAGGAACTCTGCTTTTGCATTACTGCCCTCTTACAAAAATCTTTCTTTCTATCACAAATATTTCAGTTTCCCTATGCTTCTCTTCCTAATTAACACTGAAAGTCCTAACATTGTGAGTCTAGAAGCTGCCATTCTTTCACATGTACAGAATTAAGCTCAGCAGTTACACATGTAAAAGAGATGGTTTACTCAGTAAACTATCTCTGTACCAAAAGTAGACTGCTAATGAGCAAATGTAAGCTACCATTTTTAATTTTAAATTTCATTATCCACAAAGCAAATGATGCCTTCATATATGATTGCAGCTATCCAGATTGCCTTATCCGTGTAAATGAATTATGAAAGTGAAAATGAGAAAAAGCATTATCTGAGCAGCAATATATTACCAATTATAGTAATGTGATTATATAATTATAACGCTCCTTTTCAGGCACTTGTACCTCAAATAGAAGGTAGCTTTTTTTCTGTTCACATTAAAACTTTCCTAACAGATTTAGTAAGCATAAAAAGGTTGCGTTTAACCTGTGGAAAAAAATATTAACACCAGAAGTTATCCCACTTAGCTGTGTCAGCTTCAGTTCACAGATTTGGATACAATGACATATGTTTGCTCAAGTAGTTAAGCTGCTTTCTTCTGTCTTCCTTGCCCACCTTAATTTGGAAAAGGGAATTACCTTTAATTCAGATTGCTTGTGGGAATCCAGGTAATTTCAAGGATCTGGTTTACTGGGACAGTTAAAGGGGTAATGGATGTGGCATAGAGGAGAATGAACTGTCAGAGCCAGGGTGCAAGTATTAATTCATTGCTGTAACTGGTGTATTGAGATTTGAAATCCCTAAGTTGTATTGAAAAGATTTTCTTTCATTGAAGCTGACAAACACGAAGTAATGCTACCTTGGTGCCATTTACAGCAATGCCAGTGCTGAAGCACTGTTAAGGAACCCATGGGATTGCCTCCCCACACCCCAGTGCAATTGGAGCAGTAGAAAACACTGAATCAGTGTTTTACATTTGCTTGGCACAATGCTAACTTAATCAAGAATGAAATGGCTCAAGGATTTTTTCCATAGAAATAGGACAACAAGACATTCTGGTACCACTCCCAGAACATGACTCACAAAGAGAAAGCAGCAGAGAAAGAGAGTAGGTTTTTTTCCTTTCACAAAGCCACTCACTTCCTTTCAAGGTTATGCACTTGTTTTTGTTTCTAAATGTGTTATTTGATTCTCGTCCTATTAATGTCTGAAAAAATAGTCTTAAAGGTAGATGACAGCAATATTTATGGAGTTGGTTGTCATCCCTGTCCATTTTTGCTGAAAGATGCATGCTACATTCCTTCTGTGTTTAGTCACTTCAATACCACGTGAAATCCTGACATGACTGTGAGTTCTCCACTCTTTACTAAATGGGGTGGTTCTGGCAAAACAGACCAAATGATACCAATTAATTCTTTCTCAACATTCATTCATTAGCATTACGAAGTATTGTGATGTCAAGACTTCTCTTGCTGGTTAAGGTGTTTATCAAGCTAAACTGAAAGGCTTTTTCACCCCCCTGCTCCTGATAGTAATCTTTTATCAGTCAGCCTCTAAACAATATACTCAAATAATATGCTGAGATTACCCTCCACTTAAAAATACTGATCAATATGTTTGTCCTCCTCATTACAGAATGATTAGGTTTCGAAGTCCTAAACTCACATTTAGTTGGTATTACTTGGTATTAGGTCATTGTTCCACATTCTTGTTAATGTTGTGTTTCCTATCTGCTGCAGTTTGTTGTGGCTGTATTGCTCATACTGTCTACATACATGACAAACAACTTTTCAAATATTTCAAAGTAGTTCCTTGAGCTCCAGTAGCACAAAACCGTTAAATGTATCTGGGACTATAAAGCAAATAGCTGTTCTGAGAGCAAGGGATTGAACTAATAACTGACCTAGAACAAAGGCCTAATTTTTAGTTTCAGCTGATTTTGGTCATGTCACTGTGTTTTGCTAGCAATAGAGTTTCTTTTAACACTTCACCTCTCAGAAAAAGAGGCTGAAGTAATATGAATGACTGGTGATGCTGAGGGACTTCTTCAACAGTAAAATCTGGTAAGTAAACCTAATACATTTCAGATAAACATGTATTTTTGGGGCTTTGGGAAATGTGTGCTTTTTGTGTAGATGGCTCATTGCTATTTCTTTGCATGAACAAAAGTATTAAAAGGAATAGTTAAGACAAAAAATGAAGAAAGAAAAATATTTTCTGAAACATGAAATATATATCTTAACACAAATTATCAGGATTTATTGATATGCCTGATATCTTGCTTTAGCTAAGAAAGTAAAACAGGAAGGTGTTGCACACATTCATATTGCTACCATGAGACATGTTTCTGCTACTACTGCTGGTTCTGTATGTACCTAATCACACGTATAGAACTATGAGTTGGAGATGATGTGTAGTGAGGGCTATAGCTGAAGGCTGTACACTCTAGAAAATTCCAGTATGTGCAATGTCAGGACTGATTTCTGTGTTGCATTTTCACCCAAGAAGGTGAAGAAGGGAACTTCAGCTTTTTAATTTTATTCCTTTTTCTCACCTATTATCATCTCAAAGGTAGCAAAACCTGCTAACCAAATCACTTGATTAGGAGGTTATATTGAATTCTCCTCATCTCTACTCCTGCTTGCCTCTGTGCTTTTTGATGATTCAGTGTTTCTCCCAGTACATGTCTACATGAGAGTTCATTTCTCTGGACTGACTTCTGAGGCCCCTGAAATTTAGAGTCACTGGTAAAACTGATTAAAAGCTAAAATGTCCATCCCATAAGAAGTATTAAATTCTGTAAGCTTTTTACTGGATTGTAAACTGTTTCAAGGTTGGGAAGTTGAAGCATCATTTTGCTTTTCTGATATTTTATGCAGTCAGTTAATCTGGGAACTCAGTAAGAACCTCAGAGAAATGCTTATTGATATATTCAGGTGATTTATCATGATGGGACTTGCCCAAGTCCACCTTGCAAAGATGTGGGAGTGGTGTCTAGTTAAAAACAATACACAGGGAGAAAAATATCTGAAACCTATCCTTACCCTCCTCCCTCTAGCCTGCAAAGAAAGATTCACAACAGTGGCCAGACTTGGAATGTAGCTCTATGCAAGGTTCACAAAAATGGTATTTTAGTTTGATTTACCCTAGTTTGCTAATAAAGACGTTCTTTGCAATAGGGAGTTTTAGTAGTGGATATATGTGGGTGCACCACAACCTTCCACCCTCTGCATACTCATGTAGACTTACATCTCATTACTGTCTAGTTATTAATTGTATGTGTCTGTGAACAATGATGGCTTCAAGTACTAAGCTGTCAATATGACTTTCCCAGATGAACATCTGAGTAGGCGTAAATGTCATGATAAGCATGCTGCCTTCATGTATCACAGAAAGTTATTATCTCTTTTCTGCTGATTCTTATATAACTATACTTTTGTCTAATAAAATAGAATAAATATATAATTTATTTTTCATAGTCAGCTCTGTTATATGTGTGTGTGTGTGAAAATTTGTCTTATTAATAGTGATACTTTTCCTTCAAAATACCTGTCAAATCTGACTGATACTTTTTCACTTGTTACTTAGGTGAGCTTGAATGCTTTAGAGCACTTGAATATGTGATGTTAAATACACCAATATCAGCTCAAGTCACCAACACTAATTGGCCCTCAGAAACTGTAGAGAAAGGAATTAATTGGACACTTTATTCTCACCTTTTATTAAGTAAAAGAATCTTTAGAGATATCGGCACTACATAGCATTGCCAAAAATGTATCTTAGGGGCTAGACACAGGCAGACTCATCCACAGTTTGTGAAAGTTATAGTAAATCTAGAAAGTACTATTTATATTCATTTTGGATTATTTTCTGTCAGGTTCCCAAATTTAAATAGTGTTAGACTCATAATAAATAGCAGGAAAACACAAAGGAACACAAGTAAAAAAAAAAAAACCCGACCATGGCATGAAATTGATACTTGAGATAAAAATCAGAAACTAAAAAGGCATCAAAAGTAGAGCAATGCAGTCTCCATGTTTAAGATAGGTATATAGTTATTGTAAATGTAGAATCTCACAGAAAAATATTCCTTACCAACCCCCTTGCAAAATCTGAAACCAAACAAAAAACCCGAGAAACAAGATCATCAGCTCCTGTACAAGTTGTATGCTTAAAAGCACTTGCTCTTAGTATTTACAGTACAGCAGCTAAAAAAATGTTAGAGGTTTCTGGTCATTAACCTCTGGGCTGTTTAGGTTCCCGGCTGCTGGTGTAACTGTTAGGCTGCACTGTTAGTGGTGTTTGTTCCTGTCAAAGTCTGGCAAGTGTGATGAAATGCAGGATATTGGTAATCAGAAAATCCACAGAATTTAAATGCAACAAATGTTTGGGCATTTCATGTGTGAACTCATAGGCTGTCAGTACTCTTTTTATTCAACATCTACTGCTACACCAAGCAGGCTTTTAAAGAGAAGATCTTTATTGTAGTTCTTTGTATTTTTGTGTCAGGGTCAGGAGCAGATGCTTGAACTTTCTATTCTCTTCTTGTCAGATCAGTACATGGAAAAATCAAACAATGCTGCCTGCTACTTTTAAGCTTTTCAGAGACCTTCTTTTCTAATGGCTGTTGGAGAACATAAGTGTGAAAATATTCAAGCCAAATGTTTGCCAGGTATCTCTCCATGTTCCTGTAATCCCCAGTGCCCAAAGGCTTTGAGGAAAAGTATGAAGAGGAAAGTATTCCTTATCCCTCTTTAAAAGATACTTATGATTCTACTTGTTTATTAATGCCATAGTTGAATAAACCAGAAAATGCTCCTTTTCTTCTGTTTAACTGTTCTAAATCAAAATTTCCAAACACTGTTTTCTTAGTTCACCTCTGTGAAGAGCATAGCCATAGAAACTGCTCAGGAGTGACTGACAGGTCTTAGTTTTTAATTAAATCTCAGATAAACAGAGAAAGAAAAGCTGACCTTTTAGGAGGTAATTGGGGTGTTAAGTGTCCAGCCTTTAGCTTTTGATGTGAACTAAGCAGAGGACTTAAAGCACTTTTGATTTTTTTACCTCAATCTGTGATATTGATAAATTGCACCTTTGCAAGATTCTGCTCAGATAATGGACATTAATAACACTAATTCTGTTATTAACAGACAAATAACACATTTCACTGAAGTGCCAATTTGTCATAAGAAACAAACTCAACTTTATTAGCTATTCTCCTCCTCTTAGGTCCATTTGCATATAACTGAGTTTATGCAGCTCTTTCATCATATCCCGTAGCTTAAAACTTCTCTTAGTTCTTGTTTAGCATTTTTTTCTAGGCTTTATTCCATGTTTCCTCCCTGTACCAGTGTGGAAGACTTAATATTCTGGGAGCTTAAGTAGAGCCTCAGACCACATCTCTAGAAATTCTTGGGCTTCTTTTATCATTGGCTTTTCTTCCTTTCTTCTCTTCTTTGAGCAGTTGTTTTCTTGTCACATTTTTCTTGTGTCTGTTTTAACCCTTGGTCTAGAAAAATACGCTGCAGCTTTTTGGACATGTGCCAAAATAAAAAAAGCTTAAGTGCCAAGTTCCTAGTTTTAAAATAAGTCTAGCAAGAGAGTGAAATGATTCATCACTTCCTGGCAAGCGTAATTATTACTGCAGTCACCATTTATTATGTATTTGCACCCTTTAAGGATGTGCTAAATATTACTGTAAGTTCAGAAAGCTGAAATGAATCAACTGAAAAAAATGAGAGCACCACAGGTGTGTGCTTTAAACAGGAAATGATACTATCATCTCCAGGACTTTCAGAGCTGAATTCCTTGGAATGAGCTGCAAGAAATGCGTCACATCTGTGTGAAAACGGTATATGCTGAGGTTAGGTAGTGGCTGTACAAAAGAAAGTGTTTCAGCTCGTTTAGCTGTTGTGTTTGTCGTTGTTGGAAGCTGACTGCTTGGAAGCTGACTGCTGAAATGTGAAGCTAGTTCCACCTCTTAGCTGGATGCTAATTCACTGTCTAAATGGGGACACTGGAGATACAGTAATTATGTTTAGTACTCAATTTGTGTATTTATCCTGTTTTAAGCAAATTACTTGGATCTTCACTCCTACAGCTGCTCCTTGGCAATTATCTATAAATAAACAAGGAATCTTATTTTAACAAGGTGTAGTTGTAATTTCTCTGTATTTTGAACCTTATAAAAAAAATGACTGAAAGCATAATTGATTCTGCCTATAAGTCAAGATGCAGATTCATTCTCACCAGTCATTGCTAACAGTTTTAAACAAAATTCAGACTTGATAACATATCAATGTATCATTTCTCAGATAACTTCTCTTGTGAGATCTTTGGGGTAGCAATCAGCTTTTTGTTCTGCCTGTATAGCAAATGGTACAATGATGTCTGTGTCTACCACTGTAAATTTTGGGTGCTATCACAGCCAAACAAATGGTTAAAATGCATTATTTGAAAATGTTACAATGCTTAAAAATTTTTCCAAATTGTTATGAATGAATGCTGTGCTAGTGAAAAATCCTTACCTAACAAGTAAATGCTACTTTAGTATTTCAGCATTTATTTCCCCAATCCTGTGGCATTCAACTTCAGTTGAAAGTCTTTATTATGACTTTAATTGCTGCACATTAGAATCAAAGCCTTCCCAAAACACGCTATTAAAAATGGGGTATTCAAATGGTGTATATCAAGAGTTTTAAAAGAGGCAGAAGGGAGAAGGAAGTTACTTCAGTGGAAGTACTAAGGGAGGGAGAAGACCTAAAACTCCCCAGAAGTGATGAGTGCAGATTAAAATAGGTTTAATTTTGTTCCTCATTACAATAGTTAGATAGCTGGGAAGGATGCTGAACACCTCCTGTGTTTCTACATGTCTCTACATGTGTTTTACTGTCCAGAATAGTTATGTCTTTGAACCTTTCTCCATGCAACCTATATGAGGCTGAGTTGTGAAATTTCAGCACTGTTCCTCCTTACTCCTCCCCGTGTCAAGGATGTTGGTGAAGAGTTTTTTAAGAAGCTGAAACAGTATAACCCTCTTTGGGTTTGTGTCTTCAACTTAGCTTCAACTTAAAGGGAGTTATTGACAGATGCTGTTATTGCATTTTAATGTTGCTTAACTTGAAAGATTGCGTTGTGTTGATGGGAGAGGGCAGGTAGGTTTGCTGAACTGCAGACTCAAGATATGCTTTTTAGTTAAAACCAAGGTTATGATTATGCAAAAAATTATGTGTAAGCCTGTGATTTAGTGAATCAGCCTGGTTAAGTGTAGTGGCCGCCTTCTACAAGGGTCTTCAGTATTCCTCACTGTGATGTGGAGTTTATTTGCATTACAGACTGAGGAAAAGTGTGATATCATTGATATCAGCAAGCTGGCAGAACATGTTTTCCTTTCCTAGCACAGATCACATTAAGAAATTTATCAGGGAGTATTATGCAGACTCAAAATCTGTCAAAAATATGAATGATGCTGTGACAGAAACCACCTGCATAGCTCATGATGTTCTTGGATCAAAGTGCCAGCAGGAAATTGCTGCACTATTCCAAACAGTAAGTGTGGTTTTGGAACAAAGCACAAACCTTGAGAAGAAGTTGATACTTGCCCTTTGTCACTTGAAATCAATTTTTGAAAGCTTATTCCAAAGGATATACTGAATTTGTGCGAGCGCCAATAAGAAATAACGAGTTACATATCCACAAATCAACAAGCTGTATATAAGACTAGGGCATCTGATACATAACAGGAATGAAAAAGATAGTTAGATGTGACTGCATAGGAAAAGGTTTTCAGAAGAAACTATTGCTATAAAGTCACTGAAATGAAAATTTGCTTGATACGGGCGAAGAAACAAGGGAAGAAAGGAAACCTTATTCTTACAAAGAATATCCATTAAAATCAAAGCGCCTTTTGAAGGGCAGAAATTTCATCAGCTCCCAGTATTGAAACTTAGGCACTCTGAGTTGAAAGTGACCTGTCCAAGATCAGTCAGTGGACTACTGAAAAGCTCAGGGCTCTCAGGTGCCAGCCCAGAGTCTTCTCTGTCAGTCCACACCGTTTACATTTGTACAAGAAGGAAAAATAACCAGGTTATTTTTACCATTAATCTATTTGAAGTGCCAGTCACTTCACTTAACAAAGGACATTCTGTGAAGTGATCAGCTTCCACCATCAATATGGCATAAGCATACAAAGCTTTGTGCAGTGTTAGCAATAATAAGCTAAATCTAAGTTAGAATCAAAGTTTCTGTGCATTCAGATGTCACTTCAATGTTGTAATTTTAGATTAATCTAAGAAACACTGCATATAATGTACTTGCCACTCACAATGCATGTAGTTTATGAGGTGGTTACGTGCACTTATTGAATTTATGTTTTATCCAATTCATGTTTATATTTTACTTGTCAACATCACTTTAGATGGAGTCCGAGGAAGAGTCATTGCTTACAACAGTTACCAATTGAAGGATATTTTCCTGCAAATTTGAAGGTATGCTTTTGATACTAGTTGGCTAAAATTAGATTTCGAATGTGATTTGTTTTCTGTGTGCTAGCTTTGCCTTTTAGACTTAGTTTTCCTTCTGCTGTTGTTACTGTGAATGAATACAGTGACTTGCTTCATCAATTCTTTTGTTCTCTGGTTCCTTGAGAAATATCCAAATAACCACTTTTAGGGCTTGGAGGAACTTTCTGAGAATCATACAGTGGCTGGCAACTACATTTGGCAATGAGTTATCAAAGGTTTGTTGTCAGAATGGGAAGGTGTATCCACTGGCTCTGAAAGTGCTCTGACACAGGTACATGTTTGTTCTATAGTTTGGAGTATTAACTTACAGCAAGAGCTGCAAGTACAGTGAGAGAAAAATTAGAATTCAAAATGATACTTGTGGTCCAAAAATGCAGTGCAGTTGCCAAACTTTTGCCACATTTAGGCAACAGTAATCAGCTGTACAAACACAGGATGGGGAAAAACTGGCTGCATTGCAATACTACAGAAAAGGATCCAGGATGTAATCACAAACTTCAACAAAAGTCAACAGTGTCCTGCTGTTATGAAACAGGTAAAATATAATGCTGGGAGAGAGAATCTCTGCTAGCACTTGTGAACACTGTCACAGTGATCTAACTGCAGTCAGTGCATCTCTTTCCAAACACTGGTTGTTGTCTTGGCTTGTATTGTTTCTGATGGTTGAAAATACTGCTTATGTATCTGATTTTGAGCTCTGCATTCCCATCACAACGTGATTCTTGAGAGGTTTTGTACTCTTTTTGATGTTCACAGTGTCAACCAAAAAGCAAAATGTTCTTTATTTGCAAATCTAACTGGCCAGGAGAAAATGAAGTATTTCAGTAGTATCATTCTGAGATACTTGTCCCAGATCACCATCATAATTTGTTTGGTTTTGTTTTCAGAGATTCATACTGCATGTTTGTGTTAATGAATCATTAGGTCTTTCCCTTTTCATTCTTTTCAAAGATATGTGTTTGCAGTTTTAAAATTTTTAGTTTTAGATGCAATGCAGTTTTCTTCAGCCTCTGCAATATAGTTTGCTAATTAATGTCCTTGCCTGATCTAACAGGAAAATACTGAGATGTGAAGTGCATTAGACCCAGTTATTCTAAAACTAAACCTACTCTCTGGCTTATTTTCTTACTCCTGGCAGCCATTGCTGGAAGAGGCCAATGAAGCACTATTTAAATCTGCAATTATTACTTGTTTCCAAAAAGCCTTAGCTCTCTGGGAGCTTTTAATGGCTCCCTTCTTGAAGCCATGTTTCTTGCTTTTGATACTCTGAGCCTTGGAAGTCTAATTCATCATTATCCCTAATCATTATCCCCCCCATGGCTTTGTAACATGAGCTTCTGTACAGCACAGCCACTGTTTGAACTCCCTCTGAACCCTGCTCCCCCCTCCCCCAGAAAATATAGTTCCACAGACCAGAGAAATCCAAATGACAAAAACTGTGATTTACACAGTAGTACTAAAGACAGACATTATCAGAAATAGAGAATGACTTCATTTTATATAGGCATATTCCTGGTATTTCCATGGCATTCCCTGTACTTCTTTTCAAAAATGATCATGCCAAAACAGCTTTAGCACAATTGACCTGAGTAGCCCTTACTGTTTTCCTTAGGCTGTATGATTTTGTGAAATGGTTTTCTTTAATCATAGTTTTTGAGTTGGTCCCAATAATATCACTAAAAGAATAATTTCCTGAGGGCCAAAGAGTGTAATGGAAGAATTCATATAGCTACTCTGGATAAAGGAATAATTAAATAGCATTTCATTGATCCAAGTGAGAAGAATTCTTAGTTGTAAGACATTTTACTGACAGGAATCATGTGGATACAGACGTTTACTTGTAAAGAGTCAGGGTGAAAGCCAGGTTCATAAATGTCTCAAACACTCTGTAAGAACGGCTGTTAAATGAGTAGTTATATTTTAGCACTTGTCATATAGTCATTAATTATAACATGCTCATTTCATTTTACATGCTATTTTAATGCTCACCATTGTTAAATACTTTCTTGATTGTATGTATCTGTAGAGTGAAGTCATTCGTGTACCAAACCAGAATAATTCTATGTCATCGAATTTAAAATTTTTAACTTACTGTGTTGGCTTTGCAATAAATATTGTGAGTTACTTCAAATAAAACTGAAGAATAGGAGTATCAGTCTGAACACAGGACTTATCTGAACACAGGAAGTTCAAGCAATGTGCCTGAAGAATCTGATCAGCAGTATCAGAGAAAATGGTGCAACCTCAGTCTTGCACCATTTGCAGTGAGGCATGGGGCATTGGCAGGTGAGCATTGGCTACTGAAAGGTTGATTTGACCCATGCCTGACTTGGAGAAGATACTGTGCTAAGTGCCCTGCTGCAGGCTGAGTGGTAGTACTAGATGCTGTTCTCTTTGACATTCCTGTTTCTGAGCTGCACTAGTCTGCTAACAAGGCATATGGAGGGATGTTTAGCATCTTCATGACTCATATTGTTCTTATGTAAAAGGGTGTAATTACTCACTTGAAAAATAGCAGTGAGCTCCACTAATATTTTGGGAGGCACATCCAACAGGTGTTACCCAAGTTCAGGGCTCTTGTGGGGAAAAAAGGTTAAAATACAGCGGAGGGTGTGTTTTTCTATAGGTTTACTTCAAGATCCACTAAAACCTGTTTCTTTAAAGGAATAGAAATAGTTCCTTCCTGATTCTATTTCAAATTGTGTTTTTTATTTTCCACTGCAGATGTCCTGATTAGTTAGGATCTATCCTAACTGCATAGGTCTTTTTGTTGGGAGTATGGTTTACCACAAACTGTATTTAACGGATAATGTTCCATCTGCTCTTTGAGAGTCACAACTGACAGTGAGTTAATCATGCAGTGAATGGCACTGACGTTGGGTGGGACTGGTGTTCTAAAAACTGCTCTGTGATGTGAATGAAAGGATTTCTGTTTTCTAAAATGTCCAGGATTACTCTTCTGCAACTTATTGTGTGAAATACTGAATTAACAGAATGTTAGTTACACCCTGTCTTCAGTTCAATTAACACAAAATATTATACAGTGGTCAGTATTAATCTAAAATTATTTTCCAGCTGTTGTCAATATTTTTTTACATACTGGGAAATCTTTTTCTTACCTAATATTATGTTTTAATTTATCATTTGGTAGTGACTCATGACAAATTTAATTCCATGAAAGACATTAGTACACAGATTTTGTTAAAAATTCTGTTCTTTGTTGCTTTCAGTTCAATTTTAGGTCTTTAGTATGAAAAATATCAACTCATTCTTTGGTCCTACAGACCATAGGTAAGGAACTTAACAGCGTCTTGGTGTGTGCTTTGTCTTTTTTGTAGATAAGCATTCCCTGGAGCTGGGAGCATAGTGCATTACATGTATGCTAAATTCATATGTAAAACAATTGTATGAGTAATGAAGCCAATTACATTGCACCCACATTTAAACATCTCAGAGAATTTAACTAAGAAAATTAGTCTGCCTCAGCTTTGAGTTGAGGTAAATTATGGTATAAATTTAATGCAGTTTCATTTTTTTTGCAGTTTGTGGTTCTAGTACAGTTATGAAATTAATTTTTCTGAAATGAGATTTTAAGTATATGAATGAAGAAAGATGTGTTTCCATGAAGAAGGGGAAGAGAAAAAAATCTAGGCAGAGACTTTACAGGAAACCATGACTCATTCTTTGTTTATAAACTATAATGCTTGGTGTGTTTCACATTCTCTAGTTAGGTTCTTTTTATTTTATATTGCTAGCCAACTTTGATCCTTGATAAAAAGTGTGAGCACTGAACTACATTTGAGCACCATTTTTATTTTAAAGAATTGTTGACTACATAAGTGTTATTCTGGCAAATAGATTAACTGACTCTCAAAATTTGTCCAGAGGAGTTAACAGGTCCTGAACACAAACACGCTGGTGAACCCTTTTTCAGGATTGTTACCAGTGATTTCAGAGGGAGGTACAGTGTATTTCCCACACTAATATAATAGTACTCACTTTCTCTTGCAAGAAGCTGAAGGAATCTTTGTTGGGTTTGCATATTTACTGTTAAAATCAAATGAGCTGATGCATTTGGCGTATGTTTCAGTTTTCTCATATCTAGACTACAGTTAGCAGGAGACCCTTGTTTTCATAGTTTAGTCATTCTAAAAATTAATTTTACTCTTAGGGAGAGAGAGAAATGTTGATATTTAGAAAGTCTGCATTTCTCCTTTGCTTGTTATTTTTCCTCTCTGGAAATGCTATTTCCAGGTGAGTTTTCTTCTGGGTCGCCTTAAAGTTTTGCTAGAAGAAACTTCTCACTAGTCTTCTGTCACAAGTACACGTAAATTTGGCACACTTGGAAGGGTGTTATCACAGTAAATAGAGACTTGGGAAGAAGTGTGTATGGTGTTGGGGAGATGGTGATCTGGTATAAGGGGGGAAAATAATACAAGTTATTTATATGTAGAATATAAAACTCTCATTTTATATTCTTTTCTTTTAAAAACAGTGCTGTGTATTGCAAAGGCCATAATAGAATCTAGCTAGAAAGAAAAAAAAAGAAAAATCAGATCATTACTATATGCATTACATTTTGTGAATATCTTTGTAATAGAAAGATAAGAGTGATCAAAATGTTACTGTATTAGAATAATAGATTTCTGAGTCATGCACAAGATATTTTTTGTCTGTGGCCATGTTACATATTCTGAGGATAGAGCTGAACTCAGAATTTCATTTATCACTATTTGTAAGACTTTAAAATGATGAATGTCAGATTTCAAGACATCTACAGGGAAACTATTATTTAAAAGCAATTTTCACAATCAGAAAGAAAAGCTCTGGTATTATTAGTGCTGGTATTTTAAAGAAACAGTTTTATAAGATAATATATAATCACCCATAGGGTTTTTGCTGTTGCAGCTTCTTTTGTGTGCAACCTATATGTGACTGGAGAACAAATAGCTGATAGAAAAAACCACTGCAACAACTCCCAGATACTGCTGATCTCTAGGGGAGAAATGTGTGTGTGTATACTTCCAGGAAGTTTTCATGTCACTCAAACTGGATGCCAGTAATCTAATGACAAAACCCAGAAAACGTCAATAATTTTGGCTAGAGCTGAGTATTTTAACCAGTGAAACTGATTCCAGAAAACTAAGAAATAGCTGAACTTGGAGACCACGAGGAAAGGCAGTGCAAAATAATTTCAGAATCAAAAATGGAACAACTCCCCCAACTTTTTGTGTCTAAATCAGAATTGTCTGAAAGAAACCCATTTAAAAAGTAATATTTACTTTTCATACACCGTTTATCAGAACAGGGCTACAGTTTTTCCTGTTGTCTTGCAATGGTTTCTCTATTATGTATGACTGATGGTTGTGTTGGTTGTTTAAAGTTTGTTTCAAGTTCATACTCTACCACCTACATAAAAATTTAAAATTGGATTTGAACATGAATTAAGAAGGATAACCTATGTAGTATAAAAGTAGTTGTCATAGGTTCTTGCCTCTTAATTCCAGTCTTTTAGCTGAGAAATATTGTGTTTAGGGAAAATTGATACAGCCTACCATGTTCTTCTGATTCCTTTTAGCATAGCCTCTGTTCTATTAAATGACCATTTATTTTCCATGGGGAGCTGCAGCTTAGCAGAGAAATTCTTTTGGTCATGATCTTGCTGTTGCCCAATAGCCATTCTTAACATATGCCTTAGTTACTCATGTTTTCCTTTTTGGATAATTTTCAAATGATAAACTATTTTTTGCTATATTTAATTATTGTACCAAGTATTTAAATGAACATGCACATATATTTTAACCATTATCTTGAAAGAGGTTAGCCTTTTTTTTTTTTCTTCATATTCTGTAGGCCATCTGTACTAAGTCCCAGGCTTTTTGTTACCTTTTTCCCTCGTAAAGAACAACAGTATGCTTGGTAAGTAGTTGCTTTATTGTTCAACATACAGTTGCCATTAAATGTATACATTTAGAAAATACAATTGCAGTGTTTTCCAATAGAGACTGAAATTCCATCCACCAGGGCCAATAATAATATTGCACTGGCTCAAAACCAAAGAATGCTATGTTTTGACTTATGTATCTCAGTGCTAATTTAGCATCATCTATCCCAAAGGAATTTCTTCCTCCTTTTCATTTCCCCTCCCTTCCTTTCCTTCGTATCCCTCCTTCCCTTGTCACTAAAGATCCTAATAATACCATGTAGAATAAAACAAAATACAACTTCAGAGGATTTTTTTATTAAATGGGAAAACTGATGTACCTAGGAGACATTAGTATTTGTATTTTTGGTATTTCTACTAATTTACTTTTAACCTTGTTGGAGTTTTAAAATGTAGTACAATATAAAAGAGGTAGTAAAGGACTGGGAAGCTTCTTAAGCCAAGTTCCTGTGCTCCAGTCTGAGCAGGAAAGTCTTAGCAGGGAAATAAATCTCCTGTGTGACGGCATTGACGTAAATCTCTGCTCGGTTTGTGTGTGCATGTAAACAAGGAAAGCAACAGAGAATAAAACAATTTTATAAATATTCTAACTTATGAGTGGTAAAATGGGAAGCCAGAACTTGAAGTTCTGCACAGCTTTTGCACAGAGCTTTACCACATGTACAATAGATCCACTAACATTTGCCAACTTTTCTATCTGCATTCTGAATGAGTTACAATCATCTTCAGTACTGTCTAGTTTTTTAAGCTTGGAGAAGTCACTAGGTTAAGTTTCAGAGTGGGTTTTGCAGAACAGCAACATGAAGAAAGACATTGAGACTGTTCTACACAGTTGTGTACACAGAGTGCAGTAAGTGGTTGGGTAAAAAAGCATTCAGCCTGATCCATACAGTACGAACTGTGCTGTGGAATATGGGTACCTGTATGGAGAATGTAGCTAACTGTAATTTATCTCTTAAATCATTACACAAACATTTTTCTGATAGGTAGTATTCTATATTAAGCATGACGTGCTTATGGTAAAGATTGCCCTTTGTATGGGAGGCAATCACAACATCTCCTAGAGCATTTAACTGATGTCTGGGAACAGTGCAAGACATCAGACACCTGGGCAATTTTATTGGCTCGATATAGACAGATTTG
Source organism: Psittacus erithacus (assembly GCA_009867235.2). Lineage (NCBI taxonomy): Eukaryota > Metazoa > Chordata > Aves > Psittaciformes > Psittacidae > Psittacus > Psittacus erithacus. The sequence continues at coordinate 20,010 of WYDI02016170.1, forward strand.
GAGACCCTGCATGTGAACTGGAAGGTAGGAAAGGGAGTGCTGAAAGACATACCCCTCTCATTATCATGAAAAGCCTGTGACAGCTGTTCTGTCTTGTAGAGAGCATTGACCTGTTCTTGACGAGAAGACTCTCTTCCTTGCTGAAATGACAATGATGGCATAGACGGATTTCACATCTTTCACTCCAGTTTCTTTTGCATGGAGTTTAAATGCTTACCCTGTGTGCAGACCTTATGGAGTGGCTATAATCCACCAATCATACAAATACCTAAATAAAAATCTTGTTGCCCAAGATACACTGATTTTCTACTGTAAAAAGTTTCCTCTTCATGTGCTAGTTAGTCATTTAATCACACTGCAATTTTCATAAAAAGCGAACTGGCGCAAGGTATTGTACTGAAAAGTAAAACAGGATTCTTGTCATAAGCCCTGCTTAAGATTTTTGTCTTTCAAACCTATATTTAAAAAAAAAAAAAAAAAAGGAAAAAGATAAAAGGAAGTAGAGAAGCATGCAGAAGTATGTTATCTCCCCTGTCCCCCATTTTAATTAGTCAAGAAAATAAATGGATGCATGAAACTTAGCTCTCTGCTCGTTCTTTTGTTGTTCATGAGCAACAGGGGAAAGCCTCTGACCCCTTCCTTTCTTATAGAAGCAAAGCAGAGATTATGGCATTTAATGGATTAGCACTTTAAGTGCTACACTTCATTGCTGCGATTAGGGACCAAAGTTCAAAATTTGGATGAAGTTGCAAATAGATGAAAGAGTCAAAAGCCCAAATAATATGGTTGGTTGGTAAATGGTTTCACACACACAAAAATCCCAAACTAAACAGCAGGTTCAGCTAGTAGCTGATAATAGCAGTTGGTTACCAAAGAATTTTAGAACAATGAGGTTGGTAGGTGTATTCAGAGATTATTTACTCTACTTTCTCCTCCAAGGCAAGGCTAATAATTTCTGAAATGTGTTTACACGGCCTTTTAAAGTCTATCCTTAAAAACCTGCTCATTGTGATTCCATGAACAGACCCCCTCAGCAATTAATGTGCTGATTATAGAATCGTAGAATCATAGAATCATAGAATAGTTAGGGTTGGTAAGGACCTTAAGATCATCAAGTTCCAACTCCCCTGCCATAGGCAGGGACACCTCACACTAAACCATGTCACCCAAGGCTCTGTTAAGAGCCTTGTATTTTCTATGAAAAGTGTTCTTTCCATCATTGAATCTTTATTACCACAGCTTTATAGTCCTATGAGCTATTTTGCAGCCCATTATTTCTTGACCACAAGGATAAAGAAAATAGTCTGTTTCCATAAGCTTACACAGCTATGCTTATAATCTGGAAGATTTTTAGTTATGTTTGCTTTTACTTTTCTTTAGGGTACATTATGTCTGACTTTCTGCCTCTGCTCATATGAGGTGTTTTCTAGATTTCTGTTTTGTCAAGGTTCAGTCCAGTACGCCTCTGCTGAATCATGTTGCCCCAAAGCAAGAAACAATGCTTCAGGTGAGCTTTAGGAATACAGAGAGAATGGGAGGTTGTTCTTCTGGATGATACTGCCTTTTATATGTCCCAGGGTGATGCTTGGTCTTTTTTTCACATGACTGTAGTAGTATGTTTAGTTTATTCATGATGATTCACTGCTACTTCTCATGCATTTCTGAAGAAGTGCTGCCCAGCCAATGGCCTCTTATCTAGCAGATTATTCCCTTGTGTATGCAGAGCTTGGTATTTTTTATATCCTCCTTTTTTCTGACCATCTCTGCAGTTTGTCAAGAACATTTGGAAGAACTTAGCTTAATATTTTCAGTGCTGGACTAAGTATATCACCTATCTCCATCCAAACCATTGAAGAAAATAATATTGCATAGGGCTGGCCCTGGGAGAACAAACTTTTTAGAGAAATTTTCTTATTAATTTGACAGAATTACTACTCTTTCAGCAGTTTACCAATTATTTTTCTCACTTACAGCCCAACAGTTTCATAAAGATGATTTCTCCTTCCCCGTATGTGGTTGATCATGCATTTTTGATTTCTTTGTCTTCCCTTTCTGTTGGTCTCACACCTGTCTGTCTTTCTACAGAGGTAGATGAGCCCTTAACCAGCAATGCGTACACACATCTTCATTAACCAGCAGATCAGCAGATATTTTAGCTAGAAAGTAGAAAGAATCAACTGTCTGACAAATACAGATTGCTGGTTCTTAAATTTACCATCTTAATTGCCCATATCCTTGAAATTAAAGTAGGAAAAATAATTACACTTCTACACTTCTGTCAAAGAGCTACAGATCAGTAAGAAATATGTGGCATTAAAACAAGCAGAAATAAAATATTTTGGGTCCTAGCTTACATGTAGTCTTTTGCCTTGAGACATAGTACTAGGTATCAAATTACTTAACTATTGCTGTAGGTCTTGAGGTTAGGGAAACTCAGGTTTTGTGGGTGGTCAAGTATTACATGGTTTTAGTCCCAGAAGTTTGCTTTCACATGATTATATGCGTGGGAGATGAAATAAAAATAGTTTACACTACATAGAAACAGCAATGGTCATCGATTGCAATGGGCGAATGATAGCAGCAATAACTGGAAAATAAACTGAAAAAATCCCAAACAATTCAGGAGTGTTCTGCTTGAGTTTCATCCAGCGTTAGCAAATTAAATGACATACAGCTAAGGCATCATTTAAATAGTTTTTTACCATTCTAATTACTGCTGAAAGGATTAGTCTAAAGTAAGGAATATGGTGAATGTTATCTATGGAAGACTTCTGAAAATTGCAATAATGCTTTCAAGCAGAAGGCTTTCTTATTATAATAAAAATGCACCTCTTCAGGCATTCTGTGTATCAGGTCCAGGTATATCCTGCAATTGACTGATATTGCTCCAATATGCTCTAATATTATAATCTGCAAAAAGTTACCTCCTGGTAAATTTTACACATGTGATTTTTCCACTGAACAATACAGGGATAATCTCAGTGAGACTCAGGCTTCAAGCAGTCTGGTCAATCTGTCATACCTTTCTGAAATGCCCTTTCTTGGAGAATTTGTTTGAATACTTATTCAACATGTAGACACGATTAGAAGGGAAAAGTCTGTGGGTTGTTACTGTGTTGAATGGAAAAATGGTCCAAAAAGTCTTTTCGGAAGGTGAAAACCAATGCAATTAAAGTGAAGTTCTGTTTCCATTTTATATTAACATTTTATTTCCCTGTCTTTTGTTTTTTTAACAGTTTAAAATTCCTAGAAGCCAAAGTAATTACACTGCAGGAATTGCAGCTCCCCTAAATAGTACTTTTTACAGTGCCATGCTTCAATGGAAGTTCCATGAACAACAATGTGCCTTGGACCAGGCCCAGAAAAATTTACTTTTAAGATGCATAGTAGTTTCAGGACTGATAAAATTACTAGATGAAAGGCTGGGGAGTTCAGTGGAAAAACATATTTAGTGTAGCTTTCAGTGAGTATTTGGAGATTTTTTTCTTTTCTTTCTTGAAACTCTCAGAAGGTACTAGGATTTTTACCCTGAGCTACAGATAATCCCTCTGAATAACAGAAGTAAAGCAGTCCTGTGTACATAATGTGAAGCAGAAAGGGAGGTTTCTTTGTAATTTTCAGCTTTCTCTATAGAGAGTGAGTGAGCACACTTCAAAAAGCGGAAATTAGTTTGAAATTCTAAAATCCAGAGCAGGAAAACTACATGAATCTTGGCAAGCAAGAGTAAGTGAGGTTATGACTGCATGAGAGTCTTTAAAAATATGACAACACTCTGCATACTGCATATTGTTGAAGAAGGTTCTTCAGATCATTCAAGATCTTAGCAAAAACTAATCTGTGATCTGAAAAAGGTAATTGTTTTCGTGATGAAGATGTGTATTTCTCTCTGCTTCTCAAAGGAAAGAAGAGTGGGGCAAGGTGAAACGTGAACTGACACAAAATAACTGGTGGTGGCTGACTTAATTTTTGCTTTAGTTAATTACTCCATGGCTGCATCAAGAAAATACTTCTTTATTTTGTGGAGACCAGTTTCTGTTCTTTTCAGGCTAACCAAACTTGACGCTCTTGCTATGTTGTATAAGCAATGTATATTAGCTCTAGGAAGAGATTTTACCCATTTCAGTAAAATCCACTAAACCACTAAATTTTCCTTTGTGGAAATATTTATTATTGAAATATTTGATATCTCTGTTTGTATATAGTATTATTTAATGGAATTGTTATTAAGTACTTGTTCATAAAGTAATACAGACTTTCTTGGTCATGTATAATCTAAGACACATCTCAGTTTACTTTTCTTGCCTTTTCTGCAGACCTACAGTATCCCTCAAACTTAATTTAATACTACCCAGTGCTATGCACTTAATTGTGTCAAACTACTGCTCTCTTGCTGTCCCTCCAACCAACAGTGCAATTGCAAAAGCTACTGACCTTCCTGATCCTACTTGCTTCATATCAATAGCTTCACTTAGCATATACTTAGTGCTTCGCAAGAGTTAGGCTGCAAGGAAGCTCCAGTGCTGAATCACAGGGAAGCAAGAACCATGGCAAGTCCTTTCCTCCCCTGGCAGGAAGGGGGCACACCGTGCCAGGGTACCATCCTGCCATGGTGTGCAGCTTCATATGTGATGGCTTGCTGCTGGTTCAGTGCTCCTCTGGCTGGGTTCCATGTTTTCCATCAAGCCCTGTGCCCGCACAGCTTCGTTATGGCCCCTTTGACATGCCCGGGAAATGGCATCTCACCTGAACCACTTGTGACTTCAGTTTACTGAGAACCACGGTCAGCTGCTTCTGCTTTATAGTTTTTTTTACAGCCTGTGCTTGCTGCGGTTGAATTCTTCCTGATTTATGTCAGCGTGATGTCAGAGAAAGCCTTTCAGTTTGGATCTCTGTTGAAATCTTATCTTGCAAACAGTAAGAGTTTGCTACTGTCAGTATCTGAACTTGGTCATTTTTGTTTTCCTTGCTCAAGTAGCATCAGTTTGCTTTATGTAGTGATGGTCCTACCAGCTGCAAACACCATATTCTGCTTCAGCCAAGTCTAGGTTATTAGGTTATGAATGCTAAAAATTATGAGCAGTGCTTTAATTTGCATAGTTATATCCACACATCATCCAGAGTGAATAAAAGCCAGATTGCAAAATAATTACAATCTCCTGAAGTAGAGCCAGCCTCACAGACCAGATCCATCTGTCTTCATTAATTTGTATACAGTCCTTTTACCAGAACAAACTTTCTGAAGGTACTCACATGGGAATGCTGAAACAGCTGCACAACTTTTATTTTGAAGAAAAAAAAGTTGAGCCTCGGAACAGTGTGTTTTAAAGAGAGAGAGAGAGAAAGAGAGTGACTGTGCATTTAGGGCTTTGACCAGCATGTGTAAGAAATGCTCTCATGGCTGGAATAATCTAACAGATTTTTACCTGGATAGCCCTTGGCAAAGCTCCTCTTTTTTCCTTGTACAGTTGAAAGGAATCCAGTGCGATTCTGTGCTTCGATCAACTTGACTCCGGTTTTGCACAGCCTGCCCGCTTTGGTAGTGCACAGCCGTGCCTGGCTTCTTGTGGCCTCTATGGCCCTTTTCTGCTCCACTGTCAGAAAGAGGGAGGGAGGCTTCCCCCAGTACCAAAATATCATTCTGTGTGCTCTCTGCAGCAGAGTTGCAAAGAACAAGTTTCCTGATTACTCCCTCTTTTTTTTGGAGTTACTTGCTGGAAGAAGTCTTTTTCCCAACTTTAAATGGATGATTGTGTTACAATCAAGAAAAAGCATCTCCAAAGACCAATCTTTAGGTAAGTGATGCTATTATTAGCTTGAACTGAAAACGTTATGAGCTTTACTCTCTACATCCTGTCTGTTAAAGTTCATATGCAAATGCACAAAAAATTGTTCAAGAGAAGAGTTTACTATTGCGTAGCCTAGTAACGTATCAGGGGATTTTGGTGCTCAGAATATATTTTTTTCACTTGTTGAGACTTTATAGAAGTTCTTTTTCTTCTTCTCCCTGTCATCTACGTTCTCTGAAGTTTTGTGTGGGATTGTCTTTATTATGAAAGAGGAGCAGCATAGCTCTTGAAAACTTTTTTGTGTGTGTTTTGTTTTCCTACAGCTCTGCAGTCCCTCAGTGTATTCTGGAATTATAAAGCTGTTTTAAAGTGGAACAAGGTTCATGGTTGGTTTAGCTGATTGTGTCTGGATGGAAGAAATTTAATACTTGAAATGATACACCTTTCAGTGTAAAATAGCTTGCTTGCTGGGACGTGCAGACAAGTGCTTAAAGTATAACTAATCTGTAAGACTTTTCTGATAGAAAGGGTTGAAGTTTAAAGAGTAACAAGTTGGAGTTTTTTTGCGAGGTGGTTCTTCACTCCTTCATACATATGTTAGTTTGATCTATGAAGCATCTTTCTGATTATTTTGTATTTTAGAGTAAAATACAAAATTATTTTTACAGATCAGGATTAGATCTAGTTTACTTGTGCTTTTTACCACGGGAGAGCCCTTTCTTTTCTTTGGCCAGTCCTAGCTTCAGACCAAGTGATCTTGACCAGGAAATAATGTTTCTCAAACTATTGTGAATAAGGATGCAGTGTCAGTAAGATTAAATAAACCTACAATAGTTCACACTTCTGTTTATGGCTGGTGACATCTATAACAAAACTCCAGCTCTTACTGGGTGACATCAGCAGCATATTGTAACCACAGTGTTGATATGACAAATAAATATAAGATGGTCCCAGAGCAAATACAGGGTTGTTAATTATTGGATAGCCACTACTGATGTCATATGTTATGGAAGTACAGTAACAGTTGGTATGGCAGCTCCAGAGTGAGTTCAGACAGGTAGTCATGCCAGGATTATGTCCTACTGTTATATGTGGAGAAATCTTTCAGTAGTGTTACAGTTACAGTGCAGAAAGAGAAACTGGACATTAAAGGGTTATGATGGGAGTTAAATGACTTAACTGTTAACCTTAAATTTGAATCTCCTGTGTGGACGTGCTATGCAATTTATATCATAAAGTAAATTAAACATTTTTTTACTAAGGTATTTCACAAAAAGTTTATGACTGATGATTAAGAGATTTATATTTTCCTCAGGTGGTGTTTTTTGAGCTAGTAGTTCAATTGAATATTTCTGTTTAAACATCAGTCATTATTTTTCAAGGATCTATGATAATTATCCCATAAACTATAATCTAAGAATATTTTAAATACACATTCTTCACAGTCTTTTACGGCCATTATTATTGTGGGTGAATAAGTGCATATTTCCTGAAGTATTTGTGAATCTGCTATAGAAATCTGCTGTAGCTAGTGTAGTACTGGATAGTTTGTAAGAGCTTTCTTAATGGATGTTTCCCTAAACTGTCTTGTGGGAGTGAACTTAACTCAATGAAATAGAGTAAGTTTCAACATTTCTTACCAAAATCCATTCCTGCAAATCAGTTCTAAATACAGAACAGCAACTAAATACTGTTGGCATGCTTAATCCAGAGCAAGAAAACCCCTAATATGGAAAGCCCCCAAAGAGTCATGGCTCTGCAGTGACTCTTCTGGCAAAAGATCTCTGTAATAATACAGTAAATGCTCAAGAAACGTTTCCAAGGTCAAGACCAGCACAATATTTTAGGCAGCTCAAAGAGAAAGACAATCTCTGTATGCCATAAAGATCGTATCATGTACAGTAAATACAGATGCTATCATAGTACATTGAAGAGCAGGCTTTTTTAATGTGTGTCCATTTTTCTTATGACTTTGGAAAATATTTCTCTCATGAAAAAGTGTTCATATATGAGAATTGTAAAGATTTATTCTGTCTTTTTAATCCTGTAATTTTCTTTCCATGTAGGTGAAATTGTTTTACTGGGCAAAAATCTTACCTTGAGGTAACTGAATTAGTAGGCTAGTCAATTTTTCTCTCAAAAAGAAAAGAAAATACAAAATTACCCAAATTTTATATGCATTTATAGTTATCCATGTTTCAGCTAACATTAATTATGGTTACTCTTGAGTATTACTTTTTTCTTGAGAGCTATGTCAGAACTTAATAGGTACATATGAATTTCTTCCTGCTTAGCAAAGTTACATATATAGTGGATCTGTATTTTTACCTGAGTTGCCTTCCCAGTAATGTCAAAAAATAGGTTGAGTATCTATTCTAAAGAATCCCTTCAATATCACCAGTCCTCTGCATAAGAAGGGGATAAGTATTGTTCTTCAAGATGGGAAACTCAACAGTAAAAAACTTGTTTCTGACTAATTTTCAAATTTTTTATCTGAATTCATACAGAATTAAAAACATCAAACTGTTGGGAGCAAAGTTTAACTTTTGGTATTTGCTACCCAGTAGTGCTTGGAAATAACTAAAAAATCCATTCAGAAATATAACTGTGTAAAAAAGCCAAGTTTATGAATCACGTTGAACTGATTACTAAAGCACATCAGTTTGGATAAAATTTTGTAATTGCATCAGAAACTGACTGCCAAATTCTTAGAGATTCCTGCATTCCTTAGCAGTAAAAGAACAGTCTGCTATATGCAAAGATATATTTCAGGAGAACTTGTAGGTTAAATATTCACTGGCTATTTTAAAGCTGATATAAATTACTGAGATCATTCCATATTTTTATTAAGAACAGCATCTTAAGCATGTTTGCAATAACTGGAGATTGTGAAATTAATTTAAACAATAAACAAATCAGCTTTCTCAAAGAAGGCAGTGGGAGCTTCATAGCTCTGACATTTAAAATTGGAATGAATAAAACCATATAAAATATGCTTTAGGGAACAAATCCTTCCCTGCCAACTGCATAGATTAGATGACATAATAGGTGTTTTAGTTCTCAAATTTCTATGATTTCTATTAACATAAGAATCTACGCTGTGTTAGTCAAAGCTTATACTGAAGCTAACATTTTTCTGCAGTCTGCTTCAGTCTTGGGGGATGGAGTGGGGGAATGGGATTGTATGATCTTGGTCTTCCTGGTCATTACTGTGAATGGAAGAAAAAGGATCAGAATATCACAAGAGAAGTTATTCTTTCGGTGTCTGCCTTGGCAGGATCCAAGAAATCCTGGAATTATTTCAAGAAAGCCACAGTCTTTGAGATTTCCAAATAAATGGCAGTTGAGTAATAACAAAGAACTTATCCTTGCTGTCTAACACCTTTGATTTAAGGCTTTTAGTGTGTTTTAGAAGTATTAATGTGTTAGCTTCAAAATGCTTCTCTTTTCTGTTCTGCACGTTTTCCATGATCTTATGCCATTCCAGATCAAGGCTTTTCCCTTTCAGGTGGTTAGGAGGGACAGGAAAATAGGGCTTATGGTGCTGAAAGTAAGAAAAGAACAAGGGTGAAAACCACTTGCTTTCCAGCTCTTCAAGGAGCTCTATTATTGTCTTTTCTATGGTGTCTGTGTATGAGAGAAGCTCCTTGTATGATTGCCATTGTTCAGGTATCTTTGTTCATTATATGTATAAATGTTGTATTAACTGCAATTAAGAAGACTGGATCTTTCTGTAACTTTGAATTCTCAGTTACTAGGAAAATGACTCAGTCGGGTCCTTTGGTCTCTCACTTCTTGTCTCTTAAAAAATATATATGGCTGATTAATTATTTTATTTTATACTAAAAGCAGCTTCAAAAACTAGATGCTGATGCTTATGGTAATCCACTGGCTATTCCAATGTGGTTTTTTTAGACCACTGCAGACCTCATAGGTAACTATAAACTGTATATACTGTACAGTATATTGTAAATGTCTTCAGAGATGTGGGTTTCAGAAAAATTTTACACTGCTGTAATTTGTAGAATAAGAATAATTAATTTTAATAACTTTTAAGAGTTCTTTTCCACTTTTATGTGGTGTAATAAAATATAGAAACAACATAGTCTGTGACTTCTAGGCGTTATAAGTTTTTGGCAGAGACTCTTTTCATCTTGAAAAAATGTACTAACAAGTACTTTCTAGCCAAAAAATCACCACCACGGTAATGCCCTTACATGGCTTCTCTTTCTTTTCTTTCTTTTTTAACTCTTCCTGTACACTCAAAATATTCAAGAGTTTTATGAAGTAGAAGCTAATACATCCTCATACTATGCTAATATATTTTTTCCCCTATTTGTGAGTACTATCTTCAATATAGTACTGAATAGGGATATTTGTGTTTTGCATGGGTATAACTGGTGTTTGCACCTTTCAATTAGTGTCTGTAGAAAAGGTACCCAATCGAAATAACATATGAAGAGGAAACAAATCACTCAGTAAATAAGAAAAAAATTATGTACCTGTGGGCAGCCCAGAAAGTAGCAGATTTTAGTGCTTAGAAACTCATAAAAAGGGTATTTTTTTTCTCCCTTTACTCGTAGTGGCCTTCAGTTGAGTCCAAATTGTTATTTTCTTTATACAGTGTGTTGGGAATAAGCAGTTGTATGGAAAACTTTGCCAGGTTTATGTTGAATTGTGCGCTGCAGTTATGATGAATGTACATTATATATCATTATTGCTAGTGATAGCTTAATTGTAAACTAATGTGGCATATTAACTTAATGAGCGACAATTTATTCCTGTGGTGTAGGAGGAAGGTGGGCAGGGAAGAGAAGATGCACTCATCCTTTGCTTCTAGCTCTAAGAAAAGGCTGGAATATAAAAACATGCTGCCAAAAAGGGCCCTGAAATCAGTCTGTTTCTTGATTGTCCCTGTGTGGCTTTAATGGCTACACTGGTACCCTAGAATATTGTATAGTTGTGTGCTGATTTAAACCGTTAGGGTTTGTTTTTTTTTTTCAAATGGCAGTACCTTAGAAGAGCCAGCTTATAAATTGGAGTGAGAAAGAGGTTGGTTTAAAAACATAATAATGAAAAAATTAGGCTTTGGCAGGAGAATTGAGAGGACAGGAGCATCTGCTCCTCACCTGATAAGAAGCTATGAAAGAAGAATTTCATTGAAGCAGTAGGTGAAGACATTTTTGAAGAGTATCCAGAACATCACAAAGGGTGTGAAAAGTTCTTAGAAATTCAGGCTAGTAAATTACACTGGCTTTGAGAGCCATGGCACTTCTGGAAGATGATGGAAAGGAAGATAAAATGCAAAGCAGTATATAAAAAAATTTGGGCAGTAGGTGGCATTTCATAAATTAAGAAAGCAGGAGGGACAGAACAGTAGATTAAATAGGGGGAAAGGATGAAGAATCCAATTTTCAGACAGATGGTACACATTTATTCAATAAGTAGTTTGAAAGGGGGCAGAAACAAGTACAATAGAAATGCAAAAGAAAAGGAGCAAATGTCTTACATTTACTTCTGTAGCTCAGAGCTCTTCAGATACATTTGAACACCTGTCCAAATGTTAGTATTCAACCCCTTAATCATACTAGAAGGATGTGAATAAATACATTTTAGAAATTTCAGCAAGAAAAACCCTGACTGAAATTAAATGAATTGGTAATACGTTATAGCATATCATGCTCTGTAATTCAGGTAACTTGCCCATAACCAGCTTGAGATAGGCAATTAGGAGAAAGCTTATTGCCATCCCAGTAGTGGTAATCAAGATTGTTATTGAAGTGATAGGGGAAATTGGTTCTAAGAATGGACTTGTGAAAAGGACCATTAGTTCTGGTACTTTCAAAAGCTGAAAGCAAAAGCTTTTGATGGATAAGAATTGTCGCATTTTTTTAAATTTTAGTCTATTAAACTTCCTAAGTTAAGACCATTAATGAAGGCATGGTATCTTCTTAAGTGAAAAGCATTTTATTTTTTATTGTTATATATCCACTTTTGTCCTGCTCTGAGATACGCTTTCTTTGGAACATACCATACAAAAACCAATATTACCTGTGTATCTCAAGCTTTTTCTTACAACTTCCCCTTTGCTTCATTCCTCCTTAATCAAGAACTGTTTTAACACTAACTTTGATTGTAGACTTCTGAAGAGTAAATATTGAGAATTGATGAATAATTCAATAATTAACTTTTTCATCTCTAACAATTACTTTTAGTTGTAATTAAAGTGTCATTTGCATGGTTTGGAAGGACAGTCAGGATATACCTCAACCTCGATCAAAAGAAGGCAATAAATTCAGATAGCAGAAAAGCAGCCGCAGATCACGCGTAGTTAGTTGCTTTTCAGAGTAGTTAAGAAGGGAAGAGTGGAAATTCTCCTATTATCCCTGAAGAAATAGTAGTAACGAGCAATTACTATACAGCTATCACCTGGCTTTTTGGTATTACCTCAAGAAGGGGAAGCAGTGAAGAAAGTACAAGAGAAAGTTCAAAAGAAGACAGTGAATCTTTTGCACATCCTATAAAATAGAGAGGATGATAGGCAGCAAAGAAATTACATGCTGTTGAGTTCTTAGGCTGAATTATATTTTTTTCCCTGGTGGGAATTTTTTTCTTTTTTCTCCATTATTTGTCTGGAAAATCAGGAGTGAAAATATAGTTCTTTCTGGGGTGGGATTAACTTATTCTGCAGGCAGATGATGAAGTAAATTAAATGTGCAAGTATCTGGGATCCTGGCGTGAAACATTGTATTGGAAATATATTGCATCAGACCTAGTAGCAATAAAAAAATTCCTTTGATGCTACATTCTTCAAGGCCAGTAAGTGAAGAAGAAATTGTAAATGGGTATGGTGAAAGGAAATGCACTGGTCCACTGCACGGGTTAGCAGTCTTATATATTTTCAAACTGGTAGGAAAAGGTGCTGTAGCAAAACATAAGACTCACTCTTATTTCACTTATTCAGACCTTGCAGCCTTCAGTTTGGTAGGAGAGATTTATTTTTACCCCTCACTTGCATTGTCCTTTTCTGGAAAGTCATAAATCACCTGGTAAGAATATTCAATTCTGCTTTCCCAAAGCATTAGTTCCTGCAGTTCCCACAGAGTTCATGGCACTTGTCTTGTCTCAGGTCAGCATACATCCTATCAATGTAAGAAAGCCCATGATGAAAACTGTGGCTTGTCTGGTGCAGTGGCTCCATCGGGAAGACATGGAGTTAGCAAGGTCAATATGCTCTGTCTTACATGTTTAAGTAATAGATTTTACATGTTGTAAAGGCAGAGATTTTAATTTGAGGGGAAGTGACCTTCCCTTATACAGTTTTTAAACAGCTATTTTTATCAAACCAGGCTGAATATCTTCCAGCATAATCCTTGCTAGATCACAGCCAGGATCCCAAGACCATCCGTTCAAAACCCAGATTTGAATGACTTTCTGTATTTCTAATTTGCCTGTGTGCACATAAATGCACTCCAAGAAAAAGAAATCCTGTTTCACCTATGTAGCAAAGTGATGTATGTTGTGGTTGGGCACAGGGTTGAGATGCTCGTTAGCATTTGTTCATTAATCTGCTTGGAAATTATGTTCACTAAATAGGAAAATGACAACAGGATATGTCAGGAAGACATGACATTTAAAGTATTTCTTTCATTATTTTCCTTTCATAGACTTAATATTTCAGTGTATTCTGTGTTTATATTTTGGCTTGACCTTAAAGACCTAACTGATAATGTCATTAAAAATTGATTTCCAAACCAGGAGAGAACAGTAAAGAACATTTCAAACCAACATTCTATTTATTACTGGATATTACAGGAATCTTGATTTCTGAAATGTTTAATTTTCCATTAAACAAGTTTACACTTGCAAGCATTCATTTTAATTCTTCAAAATTTCTCTTTTTTTGTATATAAAAAGGCAGATAATAGAAAAAATGACAGAAATTTACTCACCTGAGAATGATAACTATATTGATTTACTTTTAAAATGAATCTCAAGGTGAAAACAGGATTTGCCAAAGTATTAAAATAATTTATATTTTAAATATTTCTAACTTTATGACATGGCTATGATGCCTGTGTAATAATAATGACAAAGTCATGAAGAAAATTAGCAAAGCCAAAGGAGGGACAGTTCCAAACTTTTCCCTAATATTGCAAAGTATTTTCTGAATTGTGCTCTCAAGAATGATTTTAAAGTTGTTTTAAAAATATGAATTTTGAAGACCTTTATAGACAACTACATATGCTGCACTGGCATAAACCTGTGATTTTCTGAGTTCATCTGGTAGTGTGCAAAAATTGACTTATTGGTATGTTCTTTGGTAAGAACTTTGTTGGACGTTGGAACACTGCATTTAAAATGATACCACTTGCTTTAATGTTCTTTTCTGTCAGTCTGGTTTTATTCAGAGTTTGGAGACCTGAAATTCAGCAGGAAATGGGAGAATACAAAGGACTTGGAAGCTTCATGTATAAGACAGGATAATCTAGGAACACTAACTCTGCTAATAGAAGCAGTTCGGTTATTTTAGCCAATTAATATCTTAACTCCTATACATAAACCTGTACATAGCCTTAAATAAAGCTCTGTGTCTTCATTTATATATTGTGGTCTCAATATAAAATTAGCCTGCCCAATGTAAAATTAAATAGAAGAACATAGATTTTCTTCTGGTATCGGACATCACTTATTTTCAGCTTCCCTATGTGCCTCCAGGGGGCATTATGTTGTATTGTGGGGACATAACAAAATCTTTATTTTTAACTAAAAGCATACATGGAAATGTAGAAAACCAAATACTTTCCATTGCTTCATCTTTAAGTCTTGAAATTATGATTATAATACTAGGAGATGCAAGTCAGGGATGTTGGATGATTGCAAAAAGAGCAAGCAAAGAAATTGCAAGTCATGGAAACATGATTTATTGATCAAATATTTGTAAAAATTATATCCATGGTGAACTACTATAATAGGTGCTTTCTGAGCATGGATGTTTAGAGATCATTGTACTATTATGAAAAAAGCCTGCCCTCAATTTATTAATCTTGAAGATTATGCTTTAGCATAATAAGAACAAATCCAGCATTGCCTATTATTTTTTGTACTATGTTATCATTTAGTGGGCTCAGCCCAGATTGAAAGCCTATTACGCTAAGCAATGTCCTTATAGTGACTGTCGGTGCACTTTGATGATAGATTCATGAAAAGCTAAAAATATTAGTAATCTCATCAAAAAGAGAGGATAACTCAGGGGAGGCCTCTGGATGGATATTCAGTGAGGTATGGAGAGGCAAAGCCTGGCATATAGTGTATGATTCCATGGAGTTGATGCTGGGGGTGGAGATCTGTTCATAGTTAAGAGTGGAGAAGTCGAGCCTTGCTGCTTTTTAATGGAGATTACTGCATCCTTTCAGAGAGTTTTGTGTATCCCATCCATGCACACTATTTATGCTTATGCTCCTATTTTAAGAGCTGATGTTATCTGGACTTTTTGCCAAAGATGGACCCTGCAGACACCCCAAGAAATGCAGATGAAGAGTCAAAACTTTAAATATAGAATGTCAACACCAGGACTGAACTTGATGATGATTGGGTGAATATGTAAATATATAGAATAATGCAAAAGCCAGTGGCTTTAGTGGCAGAGAATCACTGAGAAGTTGGGTAAGAGTTTGTGGAATTGAGAAAGGGTAGATGATGAAAAACTTTACAGAGATGATGTGAAGCAAAAAAAAAAAAAGGAAAGAATGAAAAAAAAATGAATAATATAGAAGTTATAACAAAATTAAATGAGGAAGAGAATGAGTAACAAAATATAATGAGTAATGTGGAAATGTAAAGATAAGCAGGTGGTGAGCTGACAAAGAAATTAATGAGAATATGGTCATTTGCAGTTTTATGTGCTTAGTCATTCATTAATACACTAAAACATGAATCGTGTTATTACTCCATGTTATCTGTAGGTAGACTACAGATAGTGACAGTGGTGAAATATACCAAATATTTAATGTGGGCCTGATGGTCTGTTTAGGATGCTGATGGTGTGCTGTTTTCTAGTATTCCTAAGCAGACTTTTCCAAGGTTAAGGATGTCATGAGGCATTACAGGATCAGTTGTTGAGTCATTTTCCAACTGTGAGCTTTGTACTGTTTCTTGTTATTAAAAATGTGTGACTCCTTCAGGAACTTCACTCAGGAAGCAGATCCTGATGGAGTTGGGTTTTTTTCAGCTTGCAAAAATTAAGTAACTTTAGAAAAGCCAGTTTTCAGCACCAGAATAACAGATCTGGTTAATCCCTCATTTGAAAACTAATTGTGTGTTTTCTCATGGTTTTGGATAGACACGGACTGGAACTTTTGCTTTATGTAAAACAGGTAAAATGCATTGGTGTAGGACTAATGTCTCACAATAACCTTCTCTGTTGATAATTGTTTAAAAATAGTTGTGAAGCAAATTAATAGCTTCCTTAATGCTGAAAAAAAAGATTCCAGTTCTATAACATGCTTCATAAAAATTATAATTAAATTAATATCGTACCTGAATAACTGGGATGTTTCTATGGATGGTATTTCTAAATTATTATCAGTATTTTCTAGTTCTGAACAAAACAAATTACTAAGCCCCTGTAAAAATGCGTATAGTATTTAAACAATTTTCAGCAAGACTGATCTAGCCACAATGATTGTTCCTTCAGGACCCAAATTGAAATGTACTGTTGTGTTACCAGGTTTCACCTTTTACATTCCATTCTCTTGGATTGTAAAAACCAGTTTTGATGACTATTACCTGATGTAAAACCAGACTATATAAAAGTGTTCTTAGGAATCTGGAGGTCTGTGTCTCAGCACAGGCTGAGCTCTGTTCTGCTACTGGCAGCTTCCACAATCTGACTTAGCTTCTTCGCAAATTCTGTCGATATCTATACACTACAATGAGATACACTGTAAAAACATGACTAGTTTGAAAAGTTTGCGTCCTTGTTGTCTGAAGGAATAGTTTGTCATCAACTTCTTAATAAGAACATTTTCCATGTGTATCTCTGGCTTTCAGTCATCTCTTTGCCTGAGAAAACTAATCCAGTTTTTCAGTATTGCTCTTCAGGTGGCATTTCTTAAATTTCTAGGGTTTATTATTATTTTCCTTTTCAGTCTGTGTTGTATCTACAACTTTCTTCAAACTGTGATACCTCCAAATAGACAGTATCCCAACAACAAATTATTTGGGGCCTAGCTGATGGAAAATTGGTCTTATTGTATACGCAACTCTTATATCACCTCACCAAGACTTCCTTTTTATGTTGTCATCTATTCTTACTTGTGTTACCATTCTCAATGTATTTTCTAGATCATTTTTTTCATTTCTGCTGCTTCGTCAGTTGTTTCCATCTACTTTCTATAACATTTTTCAATTTTCTGTATTAAATGTTATTCTGTGTAATGAGGAGCATTTCTTCATAATGGAATATTTACTTAAGCTCCTATGTGCTTGCAACTTTACCCATTTTGGTGACTATCACAAGCTCTTATCATTGAGCTTTATTTCTTTATCCAAGAGAATATGCAATAGATCTAAGCTGGTATCTTATAATGCCCAGCTTGAAATGTGCTCCTTCTTTGGCAGTGAACCATTGCTAATTATTTATTCTACCAGACACATCCTCATCTTGGGTAATTTCATCAAAAGTGTATTTCCTTACTTTCTGTATGAGAATGTCTCATTAGGACAGCAGCAAAGACTTTATTAAAGTCAATATATTACATAAGCACTTCCTCCTTACACACCAGACCAGCTAGTTTAACAAAGAACAAAATTAAAGAGGTTTGACATGATTTGCTCTGGGCAAATTAATTTTGGTTGTATTTCGTTACTCTTTTAACATGTATGCTTTTATGAATATATATATATATTAACTATAAGATTTGTTTCTTTCTGTGAATCTCAGTTAAATGTAGAAATGCATTTCCCAGGTTCTTTGCTGTCTCCCCAAAGATAGGTCCTATCTGCCTTTCCTCAGTCCTGTAATACACTGTCACTGTTAGCTTGTGAAGCTGTAACTAAAGACAGAAAGCAAGATACAGCTAGTTCCTTAAGTATGTAACAATGAATTTCATCAGGTGCTGCCTATGCGAATCCATGTTAGTTTAATTCATCTTATGCCTTAGCCTTTCTGATTTCGTTCCCATTCATACTGTATTTGTTTTGTTCCTTCCTTTTTCTTTCCTTTTCCTATAACTGACCTTCAGAGATACCATCATTTTAAGCAAATTTGTTTGCACTTCCCTGTCATAGCATATTTCTGTTATTGTGCATAAAACTGAAATAATGACCCATCATCCCTCTCATGTAAATATTTCTGCTGCTTTAAACAATCAGTTGCTCCCAACTCCTTCCTATATCTATGTGCTTTCTGCCATATTATTTAATGAAGGAAACCTCAGAGCTTATCCCATTATCTTTGTGTGCTTTTGCCAATTTTTGTTCTTCCTCATCTTGGTAAATTTTCTTCATTATTTGGTCCCTGTGGTAGTCATTTAATAAAGCTACTTATTCCCCAAACCCCTATATCTTTTCAGTCTTTTTATTCAACAGCATTTGTCTACATGTTTGTTTCTGATATTTATTTATCCTTTTGGGTCTTTAGCATCAGCTGGAAGTAAACATTAGAATGCTTGCTGTGCTGTTTATTGCTTCACTGTTCTTAGGACTGTGTCTGGCAGTGCCATCAGTGACCAAGGACGAGCAGAAGCAAGCAGGAAACTTACCCACCTCAGGCAGAAGAATGTTTTTTGACCCTTATCTTGCGCTGACTTCTCCTAGTACAAGAGTGAGGTGTGAATTCTCTCACCAGCAGAAATCACTTCTCTTAATAGGAAATTTGAGATCTTGGTGGTTAGAGGACTTGCAATGAATGCAGAACACTGTCTGACACATAAGTAGGCAATAGCTGGTATTATGCAGCTGCCGATGTAACTGCAGTCTTCACTAGTTAGCCAATTTCCTCAATCCATGCACTATGATCATGTTATTGATGAAGTCCCTTATTCCAGGAAGTTTCAGACTCAAACCATGCCCTCCTGCTGCTTTCCTAAGATATGGAGGGACTTCCTTGGCAGAGGTCTCCCAGCCTGAGTTGTGCTTCTGCCCAGGTTTCTTTGTCAGGAATACAGAGTCCGGTTTTTTGCAGCAGGGTGGATGCCCCCAGTGTCAAGGTCGTTGTGTGGGTCAAGACTTACCAGATGCAGACTGAAGAGGAGACAATGGAGTTGATGTAATTTTGTTTTCTACCCCCTCTGATTCTTCTCCTCTGTAGCATCTGAAATAGCAATGGAAATACCTGCCTTTGTGAATATTATCAATAGGTGAATTTAGTAGGCCAGCTCAGTCTGTCTCTCAGCTTCATTAGAGCACTTCTACAAAACCAGACTAGAATGACATCAAGAGCATAGTAACACCTAACCATCCCTTACGGCATACATTAGAAACTAGTATGTGTTAAACCTTGCCTACCAGGTGGGGAGACTGCATCAGGCTGTAGGACTAATATACAAGCAAAAAGGTAGAACTAGGTCCCTAGTGAAAAAACTGGGAAGACTACATGATTGTTACTGTGTCTTAGCTGTTAGGAATCAGCTCCCGTAGGAAGCCTAGTAGCAGCAACTTCTCTTTCGTTCAGTGCAGTAAAAGAAATTAAAGTAATTGCCAAAGTAGGTTGAAATTAATGTGTTTGACTTGGCACTGAAAGAGCTGCTCACATGGGCAATAAAGCCATGAGTTACCAGCTCTTATTTAAAGTTGGAATGTGACTCCAACTCAGCTTAATGTGAGCTAAAATGGGCAAGCAAATGCAAATTTGTATCTACTGTGCTGGTAAATAAGTGATGAACAAATTCAGGAATGAAAACAAAATGGATTAACCAGGCTGAAGACTCTGTAGAGAAGTGTCCAGTTTAGTTTCTGTTACGAAATTAAGTGAAATCCAAACCAGTAGACAAAGAGCATGGATTACACACATTACAAATTCTTCATGTTTAAAAGCACACCTGCTGTTCTACGAGTGTTTTTTTTTAAATTAGAGGTTGGGCTTTTTTTTCATATGTAAAACTCTCCTTATTTTGCATAGTGAATATTCACAGAATAAAGAATGACTGTATGAATTAGATTGCTGTCATCACTGTCCCAAGATGATGTATAGATCCTGAACAGATCCATTAATGTGGCTCTTTTTAGGCTGCAGCACAGATGTTTGAAACTTCCATGTAAAGTGGTCTTCTGAGATTGCCAAGTGCACATTTATAGAAACTTGCAAACTGGTTTGTTAAAAGAGATTGATTTCATTATATCCATATTTTTTCCTGATTATTCTTTGATGGTGTTTCTTTACTAAGTGAAGATGTGATCCTGCAAATAATTGTGCCATGGGTAGTCAGTATAAGTCACAGTGAAACTACATGTAAGAAAATGCTGTACTTGACAGTTAGAGTTTCACAGTATCAGTCAGTAGAAAGTAAACCAACAATCTGGATTGAACGCAGAGTTATTTTTAATTCCATAGTCCTTTTAAGGAAAAGTAAACCATTAAGACTCCTGTAGTGCATGCAGTGATGATCAAATCACATTTACATAAAAAGGATCATGTTTCTTACATTCTAAGAAGTTAGAATGTAAAGAAAATGTCAACAACCTGGACATAATAGTAAACTTTTCTTTCCAAGGGAATGTAGTCAAAAGTTTGAGTAAGTGTAGTATATAAAGCTGTTGTTAATTCAGTTTATTTCGTTAATGCTAATATTTTTTTTTAAGCTGTATCATGTAACTCTACATAAGCTATAGTCCAACTGCTGAGACAGACGCTGCATATTTCTCAAGGCTGATGCTTCTCTGTGTGAAGACCAATTGAGAAATAGTCTGTACACTACTGTAATGTCTTTAGCATTTACATGATGCAGTAGTTCAATATCAAATAATGTATTGCAGAAGGAAACAATATTAGTTTTGCAGTATGCAGGAAATCTAAACAATGGAAAATGGCTGTAAAGATTGTTCACTGCTCCAAAAGCAAGAATCAGTTATTTCAGATCTTCTTTTATGTAGTAATTTGCAACTAAATAAAGCAGGAAAAATATTAGGAATGCTTTCATTGTCATATATTAATTTCTTTATTTCTAAATAAAACCACCTTTGCTTTAATTTCTGCATTAATGGGTTTTACAAACAAGTAGGGATTACTGTATTTACCTGTGCTGACTTCATGCATAATGGACTACATGTAGTTACTCAGAATACATCTCTGCTTCATGTCCAGTAACATCTTAGATAAATCCTGTCTTTTAGGGAAAAGAAAGGTAAAATGATCGGTGAAAGAGTTTGTACCATACTTTATGTAAATTATTTTAATGCTTAATTACTTCCATTGTTAAGACGACTCTAGTGTTATTTTGTCTAATTTAAGCTTTATTTGATCCATTTCTGTAAACTTGCTAGATTGAAATACTTCTCTTTTTAAGTTTTTGTCCCTTACTTTGGCACTATAGACTGTGTGCTAGGAACTCTTTAAACTGGCTATATTAATATTGTAGATTGGACTCCAGAAGTTTTCCTGTAAGACATTCATTCTCTTGTATTCATGGCTTTTCTCTCCAGTTTCATGGTCAGTTTTCAAAATCTTCCTTGAATAATGACCCTGGTCGAACTGCAGTGTTCCAATGCTGGTCTCCACAGTGCCAAACACAGAGGTGTATCGCTTCTACGTATACTTAAGATTCCCTTGATATATGTCCAGACTGGACTTTACTCTTTTTAAGTACAATATTTAGATAACTCATGTTTGGCTGTTATCCATCATGATACTTATGCAAGGCTACATGTGTCTGTGTATGTTTATCTGTTTATTTAAGGGCTTAACAACAACAGAGTTAGATTTATGACATTTAATCACTTAAAATGAAACAAATATGACTTAGTTCAAGTTATCTGACCTGATACAAAAATGTCTAGTCACTGGATCAGAAGGTATTCTGGGCTTGGCCTCATAGTGTCTTCTTTTCATATTTTACCACTTACGTATCTAATAGGATAGAAGCCAAGAGTTTATGGCTCCTATGCTAATGTCTCAATCACTGAGTTAAATAACTATTTTCAAACTTAGCTCAGTGACTACTTTAATACTCAGCAAAGCAGTGACTGAAGATCTACTCTGTGATTGTCTTATGGCATGACAATTAGAGCACTTCCATAGGTATCAGAGACCTTTTCCATAAATCAAATAGAGAGTAAATTTTATTTGAACAATTGCAAATGGTAATGATCAGGTGTAGATTAAACTGCATTGATTGTCCTCAATACTTTATGAAATCTATAATTTCTATTATGTGAAACTTTTAATCAGATTTTAGCAATCAAAATCACAATTAATATTATTTTTTAATTAAAAAAAATACATGCTTATCGATGAGTAATTACACTTCGATTTCTTATCCAGCCTTTTAAAACTGTGTGACAGTCAACAGAGATTTGTTATACATGGTGTTATTGGACATCTTTACGTAGTTTCTTGGTGCCTACCTTGGTACCCTCCAAAGGATCTAGGTTTATTGCAATACTTGTCAAATTTGCAAGGCAACAAAGTCTTTCCAGTCCAAGCCACATGGATTCTGTCTCTCTGTAGTTCGCTAAACAGACATTCTTAATTTCCTGCTAACAGGGATCCTTCTGTCTGGGCCTCAGCTCTTCAAGTGTCACCTCTTTTTGGTCACCATGGGGTATCTCAAAGCTCCATAAAGTTTCACCACAAAGACCATGAAAGATGTATTTATTCCTGTTATTGCTCAGTCTGTTACTGATCTAGTTCCCTTGGAAAAGAATTTTCAGGAGGAGGAATAGCAGATGCCAGTATATTTGTCAGCACCAGCTGAGCCAGCCATCCTTTAATCATACTCTTTTATCCCAGATGATTACAAATCCTTCCAAAATCTTATGAGAAAAGTTGCTTGACATCTATGTGGAAGAAGTCCAGGAAAATCCTAACAGTGTTGGACGTATTGCATACAGCTGTGCCTAGATGCATAGTTTTACCCATCATTGTTGGACATGGTAAAATTACTTTGGCAAGCCATTGATTCTTTACCACCAATTTCCAAGACAGCAGACTGTCATTAGTGTGGGCCTTCATGTCAGCAGTTCTTTAATTGTCCTCTGCTGGACTTTCTGGTGGTAGAAGCAGTGAGCAAAAAGTTGGAACAAGAGTGGTTTTATTCTCTCCCACATATAAAAGTCCAAATGTAATTGTTCTAACGCAAGAACAATTTTTCCAACACAGGATTCCCAGACCCCCTTCACGAAGTAATTTCATTAGGGCCTGCGGGAGTTTTAAGTCCTTTGTTAATGATGCTCAGCTTGTAAGCAGAACATCACTGAAGGCACTTTGTGCTGATTCAGTAGATTCTCACACCCATTGCAACATGTGTCAGGCATTCTTCAGCATTTGAGACAGTCATTCGGGGATTGTACTTTTCACTGAAAAAATTATGAAGCTTTACAATTTACTTTAAAGATTCCAATGTAATAGTAAGGGTATCAGAAGTCAGATCTCCATCATCAAGAGGCAATTGGGATCACAATGTCAGAAATACCTTAGGCAGGCTTTTTATCTGTTCTTGTGTGAGAGTTGCTTCAGTCCCTTAATCATCTTTGTGGCCCTTCTCTGGACTGGAACTATCTTATTCCATTGGTGTGAAAGTATCAAGCACCTACTCAGCTTAGGAAAATAAATACCAGTTCCTCTGGACTATCACAAAATCATCGAATCACAGAATCATCTAGGTTGGAAGAGACCTTTAAGATCATCAAGTCCAACCATTACTCCAGAACTGACAAGTCTACCACTAAACCAGGTCACTAAGGGCCTCATCTACAAGGTTTTTGAACACTTCCAGGGACGGTGATGCCACCACTTCTCTGAGCAGCCTGTTCCAATGTCTGACCACCCTTTTGGTGAAGAAACTTTTGCTGATATCCAGTCTAAACCTCCCCTGGTGCAGACTGAGGCTGTTTCCTCTTGTTCTGTTAATTGGGAGATCAGCCACCTTCCCTCTCCATCCTCCATTGCATCAGTTGCCAGATATTAAATCAGTGATATACTGCCATATGAAATTCTTCTGTCAAAGTGATAGGACTACCAATTACATAACAATTTTGTGAAAACCCATAATGTTCCAGTATTATCAAACCTCAGCTTTGACCAGGCAGATCCAGATTGCATCAAGAAATGCCATGTGTGCAACGCCAAAGCTAAACAGGGACATATTTTGTTTGACATACTTCTTTACAAATATGTAAACAATGTTTTATAATTATTAAAACTCAGTTTTGTCACAAACCTCTGTCTGCCAGGTTGTTGCAGCTACACAAATCTAGGCTTACTTTTTTTTGTAGCTGTAGCTGGGTACACAATCTAATACTGGCATCAGGTACAAGATACAAAATGTGAGGAAGCAGACACAATGGAGCCAACAGGCTTTTAAATGGAAACCTGGGAGGCATGGGAACTCTGGGGTTTTAAAATTTTTCTTTAGTCTTAACAGATCTGATTGCAGTTGAAGAAAAGTTCACAGGCTTAACATTAATTGCAGATATTTGGGGGTAGAAATGTGGATAGCCATATGGTAGAACATGAACAAGGTAAAGCTGACCATGTGAAAGAGGTAAACCTATGAAATATTGAATGTGGAGCAGTAAATCTGTTCATATAAATGAGTTACTTGCTGAGCCCTCATTTAATCACTGAGACCTGTAGGATTACCTCAGTCATACTCTTCGAAGAGCAGAGGAACTTGACAGGCAATTTCTGTGAGGAACTTCTAACTATTGAATTTATTTTACATTTCCTGCCAAAATGAGCTTCTACTAACTACCCCTCAGCAACTCCTAAAATAATTTATGTCCCTAGCATTAAATAACAGTGGTAAAGCAGCTTTATGAAGAAACTGTAGAGACCTTTGAAACATCTTCAGAACTTGAAATTTATATACGTGTATGCATTATTGATAACATTACATTATTTTTATCACAGTATTTTAATTTAAAACATGTCAAGTCATACATAAAATAAGTATTCTCACTCTGGAGTTGCATATTGAGTTGGTTAGAAACATAAGTAGTCTTTCTTTTCAGTTTTTTTTCTTTTGAATGCTTCTCTCTTTTTATTGCCCTTTTGGGGAAGGGCATCTCAAAACATTTTTGTTATTTAAGCTGGAGTCACAACATGGAAATCTTTGACAGTATCTGACCTTGGGTAAAGTGTTTTTTTTTTGTTTCATGTGGTGAATAAGCAAATGTATAAAAATTAGTTTATTATACTTAAAGTATTATAAGTTTATCTTTTCCTGGATGGTTTCCTATCCATGAGTTTTAAGTACTCCATAGATATGATGAAGTTGCTTTTCTTTTTCAATAGTTATCAAACGTTCTACAAAGTACCGTGATTTTTGGCTCTGATAAATGGTGACTGAAGTGGATGGGAAAACCTTGCCTCATCTAAGGTGTATACAGGCTACCCTCTTTTCTGCTTTAGAGGCGACTACTCTATCTCCTAGTCAAAATATTTCACAATATAAATATAAGAGGCTGGAAAGCATGCCCAGAAACAAACTGTTAATATTAATATGAACAGGAATAGCACAGGGAAATGAGTTGTGAGGAAATGATACTTAAAGGGAAATGAAAAACACTTAAAAAAAATTTATATCCTGTGAATGCCATTACTTGAATGGGAGGTTGTAGTCTGCTAAGAAAATTATACCCCGTCTTCAGCCTTAATATGAGCCAAATACTATGGCTCTTCTCTGTTCAGTGCTAATGCAGTATTTTTTGCATGTGCTGTAGTAGGTAGCTACAGGGCAAGATGCGGGAGAGCAAGCATTTCAGAAGTATGAACTTTTACATGCAGACAGGCCTCTAGGCAGTAATACAATTCAAGTGGGAAATAAAGACAAAAAAGGTACAAATATAGGAGTAGTAATGAAAATTGTAAAATACACTTGCGCAGAAGCTGTCTAACACTTTGATTATGAAGACCTGTTTCCTTCATTTATAGACTTTCCAAACCTATGCTGGCTTTCCCTGGCTGATATTTTTTTAACTCATTTGAACGTGATCTTCCCCCCAAAAAAAAAATCCTGGTGATTTTGCTTTTGAGTTCCCTGGCACTTGAGATGTGCCAGAGAGGTCATTTTGTCATCTGCATTGTACCTTTTATTGCCTTCATGAAGCTTTCTCTCAAATTGATAGTACTAACTTTCTACTAAATTTGAGTTTTAATAGACTGGGTTTTAGCTTTCTAGGGTTGTTAAGCACAATCCCCAGGGGATTCTGTCCAACTCTGTCCTGTCTTCACAGCTCCTCTGTGCTGACTGGGTTGGGATTGAAATTACAAAGCAGCTATGCTAGGGGACTTTCCAAGATAGTCACATTGCTCTCTAGAGTGCTTTTGTTATCAATTTTGCTATGAGATTCCTGGTTCCTGCAGACCTGAAGCTCAGGGCAAAATTTCAAGGTTGTCAAAACAATTAAAGCTACAGCTGCTATAAAAAGCTGTGTAAGAATCTGCTCAGTAAAGCAAAATAAAAGCCCTCACAAATCCTGGGTTTTATTTTCATTTGTGTGAAAAAAGTAAAGAAAAAACCCCTTTATTTTGATGCCAGCACAATTTCAGCATGTATATACTCCTTACCTGAAGTCCTGCTATGCACAGCTTTCATAAAGTGATAGTTACCTGGTTGCATTTGCTGGAGAAACAAACTTCCCTCCTTTTATATTTTCTTATTAAAAAAACCAAACCCAAAATTTTTATAGAAATAGAGCAATGCTATCAAATATTTCCAGAATCTGTTCTGATCATGCCAAAAATGGTATTACAAAATTTGATGTTAAAGAAAAACCGAAGAACATTACATTTATCTAGAGACTTCTACTAAACAATGAAAATATCGTGCATCCTTAGGGAGTATAAGCATCAGAAAAATACAGTGAAATACTTGATTCTGCTCTTAGTATTTGTATTAGTTATGTTTCTCTCTGCAGTAGTTCAAAAAGCTCTTTCTTCTCTCTCTTGTTAGTTGCTGCAAAGAAAACTTCTAAAATCTATTTTACTATGAGAACCCAGTACCATCATCAGGGGAACAAGAGTGCATAAACAGTGTCATTGCCTGGCAAAGTCACTCACTATCCTACGCCCATTTCGCTTGGTAATTTTTGGTATGATGTGATCATCCGAGTTTTCTCAGATGAGGAGGTTTATAGCATGTAGGGAGCAAAAAGCTCATGGGAAAATTCCTTTTGTAACCTTTTCTCTGTTATTTTTCTTGACTGTTAGTCTTCTGTTCTCATCTGTGTAAAATATGTCTGGCATATTACAACTGTTCATTATTTAGTTGCTGTCTTGATACTAAAGTAGAATAAAATTATTCATGAAATTACTTCTGTACAGTTTCTGACTGATGAAAAAAGCGAACTCAGATTCCTTTTTAAAAAACTCTAATAATAGAAAAGGGATATGAATTTAAGACATTTTAGGCTGGAATCTGGGAATTCATTTCTGTCTGACACAGAACTGGTGACCAGCCATCATCATGTTAAAAGGATTTAATTTTCCTTTCGCCTAATCATAAAGCACAGTCTATAAAAGGGTTTGATGGACTGATGTCTATTGTACTGTGAAACTGCCTATTTTAAAGAGAAATCACAAAGCTTTGAAGCCTGGGCTGTTCTTCACTATATTTGGTGTATTGTTCAGCTTTGAGTGTGCCTATGGTGTTTCAGGATTCCAGTATGAATTTCCTGAAAAAGCAGGGCAAAACATGAATTTTGTGGATTCACAATAGCACTTTAGTAGAATGATAATTTCATTTAAAGCTGCTGATTGCTTACGTCCCATTCAAGGAATACTCAAAAAATAGTGACAGTAAGTTATGGAGTGTGAGCTGTCCACTCTCTCAAGTCATATCTGTCTCGGTTAAGGCTGTGACTTAAAAATTGAATATCCTGAAAAAGTGCCTGAAGCTCTATTCTTTGCTTCTTATCCTGTGTTAAACATGGATGTTCTTGTTCAGTGGTCAGTTTGTTGTTCATGTTCAGTGGTCAGTTTGTTATTCAGGTCTTCCCTGCAGGCATTGATCATGTCCCCAGATGCACTTTTAGAAATAACGTAAGTGCTACCATTCACTACTTTATGAGCAGTATTCTAATAAGCAATGTGAAAAGTAGTTATTTTCTGTCTTAAAATATTTCCTGAGGAGTAACGTTCTTCTACCTTTGTTGTTTTTATGCTTAAACTAATATTTGCTTGTGGAAGGGTGAAAGATTGCAAATAGCTCACGTAACATTACCAGGTTGCCTGTAGTGCTATGAAGTCCTCTTCAAAGTATTAATGTGGGCAAGAACTGTTTGATCATTAGTGCATGCACAGGTAAGAAAAGAGTTTCATGGGAAACTGTATTAAGTAATGATTTTCCATGCTGGGCCTGTCAGCAGTTTTGAAATTTTCCCAGGGCGGAAGAAAAAGGTACAAAATGGATAAAGAAGTAGATTTATTTGCAGATTTACTAACACTTCAAAACACCCTCTCTTCATGCCCCTTGGTTAGGATAGTGCATATACTAAAATAAACTTACTGGAAAATCAGTAATACAATCTGTAATACAGCTACGTTTGCTGTTCCTTACCTATTTCATATTAACTTTTTTGCTGAAAATGTCCCTTTGATCTTATTGATTTTAATCAGCTTTCTGTTCAAGTCCTTGTTGCTTGGCTTAATTGATGTTTTGAACATACTGTTAATATTGATTTTCTTCTGTATAGTTTAGCTATTTGCCAACTTCTCTTTTCCCACAACTTTGTTAGTCTACTATATTTCTCAGCATTGCCTTTTTTTTCCAGACAGAAGTAGCTTAATAAGTAGTCTAAGTGACAGCATATGCAGAGACAGTCCTGCATGTGAGCACATCTCAAGGCTCTAATGTTTAGTTAAACAATCTTTCTATAAATATAGGTACTGAAAAGAATTATGTCAAGAATAGGATTGAAAACATTCACTGGCAAGGTTTTCCTTTACTGAGATCACAAAGATTACTCAGCTAATGCAATGTTTTCTCATTCTGACGTTAGGTTTGACCTTGTGCAAAGGCCTTTTCAAAGAGTTGTATTTCTTTTCAAGATGTGGCTTCTGACCGTATCTAAACATATTGGAGTCTTCTCTCTAAGCCCTTGTGTAAAGAAAAGCTGAACAAAAAGCATGGTAATTTACACCTGTTGCTGGAAGTAAACAGACTTATGAGGGTATATCCAATGTCACTGTAATGGGCAAAGATGAAGATGATTAGGTGTCAAACTGGGTGGCCCATAAGCCAGAACCCATCCCATTGGCTTTTATGTTTGTTGATTTGTACTGACATATGAATTTAAAAGGTACACAATTCTCCAAAAGAAAACAATTATTTGGTTCCAGCAGCCATAGGACCTTCATTGTACACACACATGGTAACTGGTAGGGTGCTGACTGAACTTCTTATGTGTAACATAACTAGAAGTCATGCTGTGCTCAGCCTATGCTGTTACAGGGATAGCTTTGGTAAGAAACAGCCTATTTTATGTACCACTGAGGTTGGAATAACACCCTGCAGTGTTGTTAAGAGCAAGGTTTCACTCTACATCTACACTATTCTGAGGTCCTCCTGCCTGCATGTTTCCTTCCCCTCCCTGTCACAGCAGGATACAGCAGTCACCCAGAGTCAGTTTAGGCAGGTGAGCCAGGAAAGCCCCATTCCCTTTTGTTTATCTGGGTTGTGGAGGGTGCTTTTGTTTTCTGCAGGTCAGGCTGCTGAACTTTGACCACCCTACAAGGTCCTTCCTAGAGAAACTGGAAGGAGCATGTGGGTGACAGGGGAGAATAGAGTATGGTCACTGCACTGAGTATCAGTCACTGTTACTCTCATTTAGTGGAATATGAAGTTAGGTCTGGCAGAAGGGATAGAAAGCAATTCTGTGTAAAAAAAGTGGTGTGAAGGTTGGCTCTGATATAACAGATAAAACATTATAGTCAGTAATTCACATAGATACACCATATTTTTAATAGTAAAGGCTATGAAATATTGATGTCAGAGATGGGTCCCTTTGGGTATGTTCTGTCACTTTTGCATCAGTGATTTAACTGCTCTTGTGTATTTAATTATGCTGACATCTCTGAATATAATGCCAATTCAGTGAAATTAGGGCCAGTAGTAGACTTTTACCATTTAAATTCTACTTTCACCCCTAAATGACAGTCTGCATGTATGTTAGCTTCTGCAGAGAGGTGCATGTCCCTTACACAGCAAAAGAAACCTAGAAGGTAGACTGCATACTCCTTTGCTATTCTGGGGACATAACCCTGTAATGGCTGTATCACAGAACAGTTGTTCACAATATAACCTATTCCCCCCTCGTTCCATTACTGCATGGTGGTTTTTTTTTCAGCTGAAGAAAGTTTGCATAGTGCCTTGGAAATATAAACAGAGCTCTAAAAGCCACAAGGCGTCCTTAACTATAGTGCCATCAAACCTCTTGTTTCACAAATAAGTGTCATGTTTTCCTTGGATATATTCGCACTTTCTCGCTGTTACTTTTTCCATCAGTAACCTTATCTTTGTATGTCAGAATTCATAACAGTTTTAAAAGGTACAAAATTACTGTATTGCAACAACGCTCTGCCTCCTAATTGTCCTCAGAATAAAAAGCTCTTTCTTATTAAGTAACTTTTATTTTAAGGAATAAATACTCTAGTCATGTGATTTGTTTTCTCTGTAATCCTGTTTCATGATAGTTGCTGAACACTGCTTCAAATATTTTGCCAGTTCAGATTTGTTTCTCAAACAAACAGGAGGTTTTTATAACCAACCCTGAATCAACCACCTAATTTTGGAAAGTAAAATGTTTCCATGTTACAGAGATTAGCCAGCAAATGAATATTAACTTTTGTTTCCTTGTGACATAAATAACAGGCAGAACAACTTTGCTCTGGGCAATTTTTTTGTTCTTTTTTAAGGCACACAAGGTAAGTTTGTTTCTTAGCAGTTAACTCAAAGACTTAAATCAGTAAAGTTAAATAAGCAAAGGAATGTCAATAAACTGAAACTTGTTAAAACATTCTGAATTGGGATAATCACAGTGTTTAGTGGCATATTAGTATGTGGTGTACTTCTTAATTCACAACAGCTAACTCTGAGTTGCTGCTCTGTTGATAGTTACACCTGTGCATTCTCACTGACGTCAGTTGGGTTTATATGGAAGTTAAGCAAGACCAGTAACTGGCACTAAACATAAAATGTTCTGTTTGTAAAGAAAACAATGTGTGCAGAAAGGAATGAGTATCAAGAGGGTTTAAAAAGTTTTGGCATATTATTAAGAGGAAATATTTAACAGGATGGTTAAACTTTAAACTAAAAATATTTTCCCATTGCCTTTATTAAAAATATCTCTTTAGATTTGAAATGAGAAAAAGACACCTATAGACCAACTGTAGTCACCATGACAACAACTTAAATTCACAAAACATAACAGTATTACATTTCAGCATAGTTAGCTTACAAGCTAGTACATCAAATCAGCAGAACATAGGCTAACCCAGTTCACCTAAAATCATATATTTTTATTCTATCTTAATACATGAGCAAGCTATAGCACACAACAGATACGAACTCAGGCTCTGCCCTATGTATTGAATATTTTTTGTGAATTTTGTTTGAATAGCCAAAAGGTTTTTTTTAAAGACAGGTCTTTTTGAGGGGAACAGCTGCAAGTTTTGCTAATGGTTGTGAAAATAGAGACAGATAACTTTCTTGACTGTGCAGCTGGGAGTTTTATATATTCCTTTGCAGGCTTATGGAAACAAGAGATGGCAATGACCTACTAGTATCAAGTCATGCAGCCATATCATTTGCCAATGCAAAAATATTCCCCAAACTACACTGTTATTGTCTAGTCTAGTTTTAAAAGATTAAAGCTATGTAGATTCCATTGTTTCCCTTGGGAGCCCAGTTTGTTTCACTGCCAGGAAGCTTTCCTGATATTCAGCCTCAATTTTTCCATGTTTAATTTCAGGCCATTAGTATGAGAGTCTCAAACTGAATAACTATTTTACTTTATGATCTCAAAATATTTGTAGATGCTGTCAGTCTAGTCATATGTGAACAGATCTGTACTTTGTATTAAACTTTCCTCTCTGAGTCTTTCAAGCTCTGGTTAATGAGATATTTCTATTTTCCATGGATTCAATTTATTATAGGAAAACTTAATTCCATTTTTTCTTAAACCAAAGTCATACAAGCAGGAATACACACTTTCTCTTCCAGGATGTAGTTAAACATCTTTGAATTACAGGATTCTTTTTAGTGATAAGTTAGCATGAGTATTTGGTTCCCTGAAGTCTATCTCAGTAGGACTGATTTTCATCTCTCTCTCCACTTGAAATGCACATCGAAATATGTTCTCTCATATTTTGCTTAGCCTTCCAATGCTGTGAGATTATTTTCGTAATGTTATTTTCTCTGCATTTCCAATGCCTTTTAAATCCTTTTTGTTCTCACCTGGCTTGAATCCAAAAATTTCATTTATGTGTTTCCATTAGTAAATAAGTAAAAAAAAAGCATTTTAGTCCTGCAAATTAGCAGAGATACAACATCTCATCTTGATATTACTCTGTTTATGATTTTCATGCCAATTTTCAATTCTCAGAACTGCCTTCCTTTGTGAGCCAATTTGAATTACATTTCCAAGTATACCTGTGTTCAAATCTTTCTGGAAATCATCTTACTTGATTCATCTACTTGTTCTACTGCTCCATCAGGAAGGCAATTGAGATTGCTTGGTTCTGTCCTTATAAAAACCAAAAAGCTAAATTGCTTATGATTCTGTATTTCCCCAGCTAATCAGTATGCTGTTCTCTTCATGTATCATCTGAATTACTAGAGAACTACAAATTCAAATGACTTGTTGATAGCCACCAGCATCAGTTTTCTTCCTTCAGTTATAACATTTGCTTTCCACAGGTCTCCAGTTGCTATTAGGTATATATTGTCAGTATACTGACAAACTTTTTTGGGGTTTGGGTTTTTTGTTAATTCCTACATAGGCATATTTGAAGCACTCATTGATAAATATGAAATTCTCTCCTATGTAAATCTGTTCATGATGATTATTGTGTGTAATGAAAAAAATCTGAACACTTTGCTTATAGGAAGCACTTATGGGGGAGGGACTCAATCATTAGCACAGTCTGGTAAATGTAGTGATGGACTTAAGGATCTATATGGGCACATCTGTTTGTATCTGGACAGATTCATAATAATCAGCTAATTTAAAACCATGCCTTTAACAGCTACATTTAGACCACCTCAATGCCTAGAAGAAACTTTGTAGATCTTACCTTCAGAGCACACAGAGTAGCTAATTATCCCAATACTGGAGTAATTCAAGCAGCTGTGCTGTTGGATTTGTTGTCTCTGTTAATTCTTGAACCTGCTGAGCTTAGTAAACAAAGTAAGGCTTTTATACAAATCTTTATCTGAAGTATTTGATCAGTTCTTGTTAGACATGGATACCTTTATCTCACTCCTCAGTCAATACTTCCATGGAGGCAGGAGTACCCTCTGACTAGATTCTTAATTCTTAACCTGGTGAAAGTCTGTGCCACTAAGGGATTCTCTCAGTAGGGCACTGGCTGTAGACATCACCAGAATGTCAGCTCATATGGACAACAAAGTAATTTCTTTAAGAAGATGGCAGATGAAAGTAAATATCAGGGAACTATTTATTTTTGGAATAAAAGAAGTAGGTAAATGAAAGGCAGAGCAACTAGGTCTTTATTGAAGAGGTGTTTATGTGGGTGCAGAAGGAGACTGAGCAGCTTCATAGAAAAGTAATGTATTCCTAGGTACACAGAAACCGTTTCTGTGTCAGGAGGCCCTTGATCCCTGCATGGCTGGAGGCTGGGAGAGTATCCAGTATCACTGGAATGCTACTTAAGCTCTTTTTCTCTTTCCTGAACATTTGCTTTTGGCCGTTTTTGAAACTGCATACTAAGCTAGATGGACTTTTATTGTGGTCCAGTGTAGACATGCTTATGTTACCAAGAACAAAAATAAAAGCATATGATGTCAGTTTTTGCTGAAAAGCTCATAAGCTAGGAAGATTTCACTAGAAAGTCTAAAGAAAGAAAAAAAAAACTAAAGGAAAAGACCAATGTTGCCTAAGTTAGGAAGATGTGTTTGTCTTAATATCTAGAACTCATAAAGACCCAACACGTTTAACCAGCAGCATATCATCAGGTGACAAAATTCATACCTCTTTCCTTGAAGTCTGCATAACTCAGTAAGAACCACAGAGTGATTAAAGCAGGCGTACTGTGTTTAGTAACTCAAAATTAACTCATACTCTTAGTTATCATTAGTAAAGATGACTTTAACTTCATTCATTTAAAGAGATCAGCAGTTTCATATGTTCTTTTTCAAGATTCCAAACTTATTCTAGTTATTATAGCTTATTGTAATGATTTTCCATCAGTAAAAGTAATTTTGCAGTGTGAGAAAGGAAAATTTAGCAACTGGTCCGATAGTCGTGAGGAGTTTATGGCCTTTGCTGTGTTGCAGATCATAGAATTGTAGAGTAATTCAGGTTGAAAGAGACCTCTGCAAGTCTTCTCTACCTCCTGACCCCGAAAGCAGGGCCCACTTTGATCAGATTTTTCTGAGTATTGTTCGTCTGAGTTTGGAAGAAGGGTTGTAACTTAGTGTTGCTCTTTTTAACGGAATCTATCATAAGCTGAAGAACTCTAGCTTTATTACCTGTTTCATGATGAATAATACACATACTTTAGCAGATATGTTGCCATGAAACATGCTTATCAAAGAGAATTCCTCATGCTTACTGAATTCTGGGGCATGATCATCTTGGACAAGTGCAGTAGTTCTCTTTCTGGAAAATAATGTAACATTGTGTTGAGAGAGCTTGGCTATTTCTTTTGTGGTAATAAAATTCCCCATGATTAGACAAATGCCATTGCACCACAAAGCATAAATCAGGAAGTTTAAATACTGCAGTATTGAAGTTTTTGAAATAAATCCTTCAGAACATTAAGTGTACAAAAAGACTGAAAGCGTAAAAAATATTTCACAATCCTCATGTAATTCCCCCATAAGATTCTGAATAATCCATTCTAATGTGGTGTGATTACAGCATAATATTTTTAAAGTTCAGAAAGGGATTTAAAATAACAATCACCATTGAATTTTATTGGGTAACTCTGAAGATTAAGGCCCTCATATGAAGCTAGCTGGTTACATATATTTTATTTGGGGATGTAGTGAGGAGGCACTGAGGTACACTTCTAGAATGCTAAGGAATTGGCAAGCAGACAAGCTTTTCTATAAAGATCTCTTGCCATGCTGCCGAGTATGTGTGTGTGCCAGCGTGCGCATTGCAGCCTGTGGTCAGTAGCTGGAGAGGTTCTGTGATGTGACTGCCAGGAGTCTGCAGAAAGTAACCAAGAAAATCCATGTGGTATCTCTTTGAGAAATATCAAGGGGAGGGGAAGCAGGCTGGAAATTGCTGGTGATCATTGTTTAGCTTGAGCAAGAGCAGCTGCAGAATTTTATGCACAAGAATAGGTGAGCTCAGCTATCTGTTCTGACACTCAAATCTGTGAAGCCTAACCGTGGAAGTAGGTTGGCTTAAATGTGCTGGTCATGACTTTAGAGCTACACACATGCTTAGGTAGACTGCTGATTAAAGGACTAATTCTGTCTTTTGTTTGCTGATAACTAATTCACTTTACACATCAGGAAAACAGTTACAAATCTGAATTGTACATTTGGTAATCAGACATTAGAACTTCTCTGTCAAGCAATATGCGCCTCTGAAATAGCAGGAAATAGCATCTGGGCAGACTGACTTAGAGAAAACAAGGCAAGAGGCTCTGCCTGTCAGTACTTCATCTGTTCCTCCTTAGGTATATGGAGGACTTCTGATAGTTTCAGGAAACTACTTCTTCCACTACTGGCTTCCATATGCCTTTATCATTGCTTGTGGGTGGATTTTTCCCCATCTGCATGGCAGATGAGGATTTTGGACAAGCAGTCATCACAGGAGTTCTTAACTGAGCTGAAAAATATCATATTTTAAGTACAAAAACTTTTCAAGATTTTACTGAAATAAGATATATATTTCAGTTCGGTTCTGTGGAGTTTATTTATAGATGGGGACAAGATTTGAGAGCAATGAATTGTGGAGACTTTTCAAAAGAAAAATGTAGCTAAATAATCAGTGTTTTTTCATCAGTACCTTTCAGTTGGGGTTTGTATCACTGGCATGTAAATCCTAAGAAAAAAGTAAATGTTTTTAAAAGTATGTCTTAAGGTTATGTTTAAAAGTATGTTCCTAAGGTTAGCAGTAAATAATTGTTAAACTGTAAATAAGAACATGGGAAACACCATCCATTCATTCTCTGCTGTAGAGCTGTTTGTCCTGTTTGGCAGCAGAGAGACACTCTTTCTCAGAGGTTTTGCAATATTACGTGTGGCCTCTCTCCCAGTGGCATTCAAAGCAGTTTTATTTCTGCATAACAAAAACGCTTTTTACATTATGAAAGTAAATCTTGGCAATGATACATCTCAGAACATCTAATCCAAAATATGGCAACCTGTTAAAGTGCTTGATAAATAATAGGCAATAATTTTGCCTTAGTGTTTCTATTTGCTAAGAAGCAGTAGAATTGGTGATGGGAATTCAATCATTGTATAACAGAGACAAATATAGAAACAAAATTAGGATGTGTGTCATTTAATGATACTGAGGTATTTATCTCATCCTGTGGAAGAAAAACATCAGATAATTATTCTCATGTGTTTTGAGAAAAATGAAATGTTAAGCATTATTGTGTTTTTGAGCATGCCACTTATAAAATGATTTGTAGATGAAAAAAATCCCAAACTGTTATCTTTGCTTATTTTACTAAGAAAAAAGTCAATTTGGTAACAGCATCACTGAGTTGCACAGCTGTATGTTGCTTGGAATGATCTCCAGTCTCTAGCTCTGTATGTGCACATATATTCAAATTACCCCTGCTTTCATGAGTGTAATTTGAATTTTATGATACTGGAGAGTTATCATTATTTTCATGAATTTGTTGAGAAATGAAGCTGAAGCACCACCATGTCATCATGTTGAATATGATGCAGCTGAAAATCAATACTTTTTTGCCAAACTGATTATGGTTTCTGGCAGTCCAGAATCATCTGTCTTTAAGAATTACCAAAGGTAGCGAAGATCATTTTCTTAAGGTGAAATATTGACTTCACAGATTTATGACACATCAATGGTTGTATGTGGCTTACCTATCTTCTTTTCAATATTATAAATATATTGAATGAAAATACACCATAGTTTCCAATAGGATTATTGCCATGTATGTTTCATATCCTTCAAAGTCCTTTGCATTGAGTAATAACTTTGTCTTACTTGGGCTACTTGAGCTACTGCATTTTAAAGAAAAGGCGTAACATTAATGAGCAAAGTAAAACTAAAAAACACATTTGTTTGTTTGTTTTCTTCTCCAGGTTTTCCATATTAATTAGTCAGGAAGAGTCAGGGAGTTGCGAACAGTTTTACTATCATTATACTCCTCTGCTGATGCAGTTCTTTTTCTATCTTATTCTTTTCTTTTGGTACCTGTTATATGACAAAATTTTGGTAATGCCAGTAGCATTATGTACATAAGCAAAGCTATAATAAAATGAATATGCCAGACTGATGTAGGAGCCCTGACATAAAAGTGGTGAGACCTTTAGATCTTATTTGGGGCTTTTTGACTGGTGAGAACACTCAAGTATTTTGAACAATGGAAGTTGTGGTCTTGCAGCTGACAAATGTTTCTAATCTTTAAAAAATACATTCAGACACATACTGATGTGGAGAATCTTCTTCTTAGGTCACTAAGTGGCTAAGAAGCCTTTGTATAATTATTAAGATTGGTGCCAAGGCAAAATCACAAGTGAAGAAAAGAATGTCCTCTTAACCTTTAGCT
This sequence comes from Psittacus erithacus, assembly GCA_009867235.2. Classification (NCBI taxonomy): domain Eukaryota; kingdom Metazoa; phylum Chordata; class Aves; order Psittaciformes; family Psittacidae; genus Psittacus; species Psittacus erithacus. Next base: position 57,903 of record WYDI02016170.1, read on the forward strand.
CTACTTTTCAGCTGGCATTCAGTGAGATACAGCTCATGTGGTGCACAGAGGAAAACGTGTTGTTCTATGTTGTTTCTCATGTTTACCCAAACATGCAGTCTTTTTCAAAATCAGCTTGACTATAGGAATTAATAGCCAAATTTAGATAAAACCATTTGCTTGGAATAACTTTGGAATCTCTTAAAATTAGTATTATAGGGCACTTGGGTTTCTGGGAAGGTTTTATTTTAGTCTTCAGTGACGTGATATGGTGTGCTGTGCAATTCTGCAGCAAAATAGCTGGCACTGTTTGAACAGTACAGTTTAGTAGTATTTTCCATTGTTCACAAATGAGGCTTTCTGATTTAACAAAAGGACTTCTTTCCTTTGGAATATTTAAATATTACAATTATAGATTTGCAGCAGATCCAGTTGAAGTGCTCTCAGAAGTGCAGGCTAAATTTAATTTTTTCTCAGCATTGGGACAGTCATGTTCAGATCTCTACTATGCAGTTACCCCAGATGCTGTGCTGCCTGGGACCCATGGCATTTCCGACATCTTTAAGTGGGAAAGAAGTATGAAAGGATCACTGGGATTTTAAAAGAGCTGAAGTGGATGTCTGAATTATTGCCAGGCCAGCATTTTGCTTTATCTTGTAGAACCTTTATGGGTCTATGAGGCAGAGCATTTATGTTTAGATGGTTTCCTAAAAAATAGAGCAAGCAGTCTAATTTTAGTGGAATAGATTATATAAAAATAGAAGGAAGTGTTTATTTATATTACCTTTGTAATGACTTTTTAGGAGAAAACTTCTTCTATATGGCAATAGTAGTGACATAGGCCAGAAGCAAAGTCAAATAACTTCTAATAGCTGGAAGCTCTCTAAAGCACTATGAGATGGTTGATTCAATTTTTGCCATGTTGAGTGAGTTGTGGTAGAACAGAACTGCTTTCTTCTTCAATGAGAACCTCAAATCCAGAATAATGTCCCAACCTGAGCATATAAAGCTACTAAACTGATTACTTGCCTACACACCATAGATGTTTTCCTTCCACAGATAAAATGGCATTATATTAACAAATTCTGTTTTCTTTCAAAAAAGAAAAAGGTACTAAAAGTTTATATAGAAGGATATTATGTACAGTGGGCATGAATCCATTCATACCTGCACAATGTATTCATACATTTCTAATGATTTTCAGAACCTCATGAAATGGAAAGGTCATAAGTATTATTCCTCATCCCTTCAAGAACAGTATTTGTCCTATGATCATGGCAAATAGAGGGACTGTTGAGGTGGCTGTAAATTCTACATGCAGAAACTGCCCAGGAAAGTTCCTTTGATTGATTGAAGAAATTCCTTTTATTGGCCTGTGGTATAAAGTATTGTGTATAAATTATAGTCTATAATTTTGTGAAAACGAAACAGTGGAGCTAAGGAGAACTGAGACACACACCTCCCCTCAGATAAACTGTATGAGCTCCCTGTAGCCCTAGTTAGAGTAATAATGTGTAAGATGGAGATTCACTAAATCCAGCCAGGATATTCTGGTTGATCCATTTGAACAAGCATTCAGTACCATCTCACACAGATGGCTGAGAAAAAAAAGTCTCAGCCAGTCTCTCCCTAGGGAACCACAGTGTGTGTCCTCAGTTTGGAGAGGCGAGATGGGTGGCTGGGAAGATTTAATACTGGGAGACAGGAAAAGGGAGGAGGGAGATCCTTACACCATAGCACTCGCATGTTCTCTGGGCAACCTGATAATCAGACCTAGTGTCTAACAGATTGGATTAGGAGCACAGAGTCCAAGCTAGGACTACAGAGCATAGTTCATCTCAAAAGAGAACAAAAAAAAAAAAATTACCATGCGTTTTGTTTGATGGGGTTTAATACATTTTAATGCATGAACCCTTCCCATTTGTGTTCTGGCCAGTATGTTATTTGCTCAGCAGCAGAGGTGTATTTAATCTGTGCTCCTATAATACCATGCTGGTGGTGTAAAAATATTTTGGTGTTAAGAATGTATGTTTCTTTCCTATGCATGTCACTCAGGTGTCACACTTGACTGAGAAGCAAAGTAAAACCTGAGCACAGTAGCAAATGACGAGGCCTCCTTTGTTAAATCAGGTTATAATCAATTGCAAAAGGTGAAAATTCATGCAAAACAAGGGATAATTGTGCTCCCAGCATCTCAGAAGACTGCAGTATACATGTGTTTTCTATGTCTCTGTCTCTCTGACTTTTTTTTTTTTTCTGTTCTCCTCACAACACATGTACGAGACCAGGCTTTTTATGTCATACTGCAGCAGTAGCACCATCCCACACACTCTCTGTCTCTGAAGAAATGTAACCCTTCTCCTGTTTATCTTCAAGTAGATTTCAGTAATTTCTGATCTGAATAACTGCTGTCTGAAGGAGCATATATCTGCTTAACCTCTAAAGAAATGACAGCTTAGGCTTGCATCAGTCTCTCAAATGCAGGCGTCTAGTGCCATTTGAGACATCTAAGGGTGCTTGAGACATCCACCCAGGGCTGGCAGATATGACACAGGACCTGCACGACACCTGTGCTCTTCTGGAGCAGCAGCTGGGGACCAGGTGAGATACTCCAGGGCTTCTCCAGTGGTGCAAGATGCCTGTTTAGATAACTGATTTGAGCCTCCTCTTTCTGGGCAGAATGTATATTTAATGTATAAGATGACTGATCAGAAATGAAGCTCCTGGATTTGTTTTTGTTTTCGTTCTGAGGCCAAGTTGTACAAATCTGTGATTACGCTGTCTCCCTCTTGATGCTAATGGAACTGCTTATACACATAATTGCTTACTGCTGTGGGTGAAATGTACATGTCTGAGTTCTCCAGTCTCCAGTTCTGGCTATGCAGCAGCTGTTCTTGATGGGAGCTTTGATAAATGATATACCATTCAAAATTTGTCTTGATCACAGTATTAAAGGAGCAAAGCCCCACAACTTTTAGAGCTAATAACTAAAAATGAACTTGTGTATTTACACAGAAGGCTTTGCACTTTAGGGTTTGTAAAATCTTCTGTAAATTCTGGCAGCGTACAGTTTGTGAAAGAAGCAAAAGACTAGATTATATAGCATCTCCCTCTGAGACCAGATTTATGTTTTGTGTGCCAGAACAACATTAAGCAAATCCGCTTCCTGCTAAAGAAGCTAACCAGTTTGTAGCTCTCAAGAATTTTCTTTTTTAGTGATAAACATTACTTTGAAAACTTTTCCATACACCTGGGTAGTGACCAAAGACAACAAATAACGGAACAGGAAACCATAATTCAGTTTTTTACTATATAGAAAGCTTTGCAGATGACCTAAGCAGCTACATTATTTATATGCACTGGCATCTTTAAAGAGGCTGATATGTTTTCTTGGCTGATGAAAATGGAAAATCTGTCTTTCTTGGTGTATTCTGTATACATTTAATTGGCTTTTAACCCTCTCCATAGTTACATGCCTTTATTGATTTTCCTTCTATTTCAGACAAACAAACATTGAGGACCAAGCTGGCTGCATGGCTTTAAATTCTGAGGATTCAGATCAAAATCAATCTTAAAACAACCTTTCTGTTATTGCTTAGACATTTCCTTGCTTGAGATGGGTATTGGTAGCAGTTGTGGTATGTCACAGTTTTATTATGAATGCTGCTTTTTCTTTTTCCTTTACTGTGTCTGAAGTTGGTTACCCATTTTGTTAATACTTTTCCAAGTCTAGTTGAAGGGTTTTTATTAATTGAAATTTTAACATGCTATCAGAGCTGAAACTTACACCAAACCTCAAACCTAAAGACAGACTGGCTTGCTCTGTAGATTGGCTCCTTTCCTTTTGACCCAGATTGAGAAAACATTCAGGCAGCAAAGCAACTTTTGGTACTGCTGGGTCATGGGAGGAAGCCAGTTTCTTCAGTACTTCAGGTATATGCAATTCTTTGGTAGTGCTTCCTGTACAGTGATACATAGAAATACATCTCAAGAAGTGAAAAGTATTCATTTCTTGTGGCAGTAGTTTTCCATATTTATTTTCTTTTTGTTTGGACAGATCCCATCAATTTTCAGCTATGTGAACTCTCCAGATGATACCAATGCCCAGCTGTCTGGGTTGATAGGCTGGTAGGAGTTCAAGGGATCTTTTGGCATTATGCCAGTTATGATTCTTCAAGTAGTTTACTAATGTTTCTTTATGACATGTATAGATATTTTCAGTTGATATGTGTCTCTAGAGACAAGGAACTGAAGCTGAAATTTTCTATCATTCTGTCAAAAATGACTGAACAAAACAGGAACAAAAATCTACATTCTGCCCTTAAGGAACTTTTAAAATTTCTGTACAGTCGATGCAGTCTGCTTCAGTTCTCCAGAACCTTTATCTTTTTTTTCATGCATTCAGTAATCCAGTTCAGAAAATTTGTCTTCTAAACATACATTGGTAATACAGGATCAGAACCTGCTAAATATAGCAACTACTATTTATTGCTGCTCCCGGCAAGAGGTATAGAATGCAGAAATCCAAATCAGTTGGAGTGACCAGATCTTTAGATCAGGTACTTTTGCACAAGACAAAAGTCTCCTGCATAAAACATCTCTTCTGTTCCAGAGAGATGGCAATTAAGCATCCAGTCTAGCTGGCTTCATAGAGTCAACTGGATCACTAGATTAAAGTTTGAATCTATTGATATAAGTGGATAATTATTCCTGTTCTGTTGGAGGTGGAGCTAGCTTAGGTATTATAATATGTATATTTATGTGTAAATAGCTCTTACTAAGTGGTCTTATCTTAAAATACAGTATTAGTCACCCTTTGTTGGAGCTGAAAACATGTCCACAGTGCTTTAAAATATTGTTGATAATAATTTATTCATAAGTGATAAGAGGAAAATTATTTTTGTTAAAAGGAACATGGGTGGGAAATTAATAGGTTGCTTATTTTCCTTATGAATTGTTAGATTTATGATTTTTGTTCCTCCGTCTCTGAGTGGCCATGAGAAACTGGATTTTACAATCGCTGAGACGAGGATCTAGGACTGGACTGTCATTTGTTGTTGGGTTGCTGAGAGTTCCCCTTATAAAAGAGACATACAGGAATTGGCTGATATGTACTTACGTCAGCTGTGCAGTGGTCTAATGTACTTTTACTGATTTAGAGAAGCAGAACAATCCTTATCAGATGGCCTAGAGGCTGATGCATGTGAGAATCAACTGCTGAAGACATAAAGCTGTTCTGTTGTGTACCGCTGTGAACATACAAAAAAAAGTGAGATGACGGCAAAATGCTTCCACTGTTCTGTGCTCTACTGATAAGAGGTTTTTGACAAAACACAGGCTTACTTTTCATAAGAAAGTGCCAATTATTGAAACCCAAAAGCTTTTCTGATACTGCATAATTTTCAGTGAAATTTTGGTTGAGAAAAACATCCATACTTGCAGCCTGCTTGATAAACTCTGTATTATTCAGAAGTAGATTTTTTTTGTGTTCTTTTTGGGATGTATTGAAAGTTCTGGGGAAGTTCTTGTACTTTCGTTTACTGTGTTGCTACTCTGCCTGTAGCAATAAATGTAAACATAAATGTCAAATACTGAGATTATGTCAAATCTGAACGTGCAGTAGAACATGTGACTTTAGGGGAGCCATTGTAACATATCCATTTACTGTGATTACTACAGAATCAGACATTCTTATTTTAAATTTTAAAATGATAGCTAAATCGAGCAGTTAAAAAAAACCAGTCCAGTTTTATAGGAGAATGGTGCAAATGATCTGGCAGATCATGTAATTATACCATCTAATCCCACAGCAGTGGAACTGCAGAGAAAAATTTCATTAATAGAGAGAATGTACTACCATGACTTCATCTTACAACACTGTTTATCTTTTTAATAATTATGAGCAGTTACTTAAATGCAATGGCAGGTCTCATAAATAGAGATTCTATAGGTGTTGTGAATAGGATTATCGTTATATATTTATCTTAGTTTCTTTTTAAAACTCAAAATCTCTAAAAGGTCTGAAAAAACTCTTAACTGACTTTTATGGGGTTCCTATAATCCTATTTATAAAAGAAAAGTTTCCATGTTCATTCACTGCTGTAGGTCCACAAAACACTGTTTAAAGAATTTTCTGTTTAAATAAGATTTATGAGACAATATGTTTTGGAGAAGTGCCACAGTTTTGCAAACGTGGGATTGAGAAGTGCTGACAAGATTCAGAAAGGCAACTCAAAAACTGCCTTATTCATCACAAGAAAATATTGGAGCAAATCAAGAAAAAGTAATTATAATTTCCAAAACAGACCTAGGCCTAGCATGTCTTAAATTTACAGTAGTTATAAGAGATGCTACTGAAAAACACAGTGATGCTTAAGGTAGCATTTGTTTCACCACAACCAAAGAAAGGAAAATTTGGGTTGCTTCATAAGACGCCTAAAATTGGTAGTTTAAGGCATATATTTTAAGGTTTCTGCTTGTAGAAATCTGGTGGAGTTAAATGGAGTATGCTTAAAATGATTGCAAAATCAAATAATTATTTTGTTAAAGATTATATGTTTTCCTCTCAGAATATTCCATGCCATTTCAAAATCATTCTACCATATAAGTAATTTATAATTGAAGCTTAGAAGAGGCTGCATTGCTGAAAAAAATCCCCAAAACCCAGCATTGCCACAGAAACCAGCTATCCTGATCAAGTTAATTTTTGGTATGTAACAAAAACAGCAGTTAGGAAAGGAAAGGTTGTTCTTAATGAAGTTTAGTGAAGTCACAGTTGCAGTTATCAAGATATGTAGATGTGGATATAGTAAGAGACAGCTTGGTACTTGTGGTGTTTGACAAAATACTTGTGTAATGAATCCTTCCTCTATGTGTGGGAGAGCTGTTCTGTCTTGCAAATCCCAGAGTCCCACCTTGCTGACACCATTTGCTTGGCTCAGCTGCCTGCTTCCTTGGCTCTGTGGGACACCAGCCTAGTTCTTGTTCATGCTCAGGATTTTCAAAGGAATCCATCTTTAATTCTTTGCCATTTAGAACAGGACTCACAAAAATACGCTGTAGGAAGCTGCCTTGCCTGGTGACTCTAGTGTTACATACTTGAGAGTGTATTCCTTTCATATTGTTGTAGGTAAACATTTGAAAAGGTTTTATCAAATCATGCATCTAAACTTAGAATGGATCTGTGTATTAATAAAATTCATGACTATGGGAGATACACAGTTATGTGTAGTAGATGAAAGGCAAGGTGAGGGAAAATGCCCTCTTAATGCGAGTACTGCTTAGTTCACCTCTTTGGTGTTTCTGTTTGAGGGCAGGGAGTTGAATGGCAGGAAAAATAAAAAACAACCCCAAGCAAAACACAACAAACAAAGCCAAACACCAAGAAACAAAACTGAAAAGGACCAGGATCAGTTTAGAGCCAAAGCATTGAGGGACCTAAGTGAAGGAAGGCCTATAGGGGGAAAGGTTGTCTTTCACATGCTTGGCCGCAAGATTAGAGGGGATGCTAAAATGGTTAAGGATCATGATTAGAACATCAAAGTGGACTGTGGGCATCTATCAGCCCTGTCAGGAATACATAGAGAGAGCAGGCAAATGCCTGTGTTTGCTCAGAGGTGGAGGCAACCTGGAATGAATGGAAAGATGAATGGCAAAACAGAGGAAAAGGTACAGGTTTTATTGCTGTAATCTTTGCACTTGTATTTATGTATCTTTGGGCTAAACTGAAAAATGAGTACAGATCTTATTTTACTTTACTCAGCAACTTTCACAGGCTTCTGAAACAAAAGCCTCTGTAGGTGAACAATGCAGTTAGACTTGTGAGGTTAAGGTAATTAATGCAAAAGAATTGCAGCCTTCATTTTCAGCCTTAAAATGTTAGGACACTCTGGTTGTAACCAGAGGTGGTAAGCCACAGGGGGAAAACTCAGAAATCCACCTCATGAGGAGGAATTATTCCTATGATTAAATTATATGCTGTCAGATTTGGAGGCTCACATCAATCTCTGATCAAATATGTATCTGCCTGTCAAGCCATTCTGCCTCTGAGTGGAATTAATTCATTCCTCCTACTGAAAAAAATAATTTAAATCCATGTCAGACAACTAGATAGTAAAAATGAGGTTGTGAAAGTTTAGTAAATTTTTATGTCATTTCTGTAATCATGTTTGTGGTTGAGGTGCCAAGATCATTTTTTTTAATGTATCAGGATCTGGCAGAATAGCTGTGGTTGAGTAAGCGCCTCCAACTCCATTAACACAAAATAGTTCTTCTTTTGATTAATCTTCTTTGAGAGTTAATGTCATTTCATGAGATCAATTTTGAAAGGGTTTATTATCATAGAATCATAGAACAGTTACGGTTGGAAAGGACCTTAAGATCATCCAGTTCCAACCCCCCTGCCATGAGCAGGGACACCTCACACTAAACCATGTCACCCAAGGCTGTGTCCAGCCTGGCCCTGAACACCGCCAGGGATGGAACATTCACAACTTCCCTGGGCAGCCCATTCTTTGTACTGTAAGAATATCTTACTCTGCTGTTTTGTGTTTGTTCATTTAATGGTACTCCTGTTTGAACTTTAGTAAGAGTGTTCCAGAAGAGTCTGAGATTAACTATTCTGGATTAAAATTTAAACTAAATGCAGGTCACGTGACATTAAAATAATAATCATAGTGAATGAAAAGCTTAAACAAATATTTGTATACTGATACATTTTGAAAACAAGAGTAGAAAAGCATACTTTAAATTACTCCCTGGATTAACTTCACATTAAATCTGATTCACTGTAATACAAATGTCTTTCTTTAATACCTGATCTAGGATCTACAAGAGGAAAATTATTACATTTATTTTACTTGCATTTCCTCTTCATATAAAATGCATTAACATGTATCCAGCAGTAGATATTAGCAGTAGTTTAAGGTGTATGCTAATCTATGCAAAGTTAGAATCACATTTGTCAGACAGCAAATTTAAAAGATAATAAAACCTGGAGATAAATAGAAAAATTATACAAAATACTCATAGTCCTCTATTACCTGAACAGTTATGGCATATCTTTTTCTTTAGTATATGCATACACCTGCTTTTTTGTTACTGTTGGCCATTCCCACGTCTCGCTTCAATTTCACTTTATTGAGCCTTGGGCAAGTTCCTTCATAAAAATGCATGAATATTTTTGCTTTTTTAGTTACTGTATTAAATGTCAGAGTGTCTACTCTGGCTTCACATTTCATTCATATTCCTTGGCTGACTATGGCAGAGGAGGGCTTTAACCTGACTTTTTTGCATACTCTCAGTTAATCAGTCAGGAATTTAACACAGGTTTCCTAAAAAGGAAGCAAATCCATCTTTAAACAACTGTTGCATTTGCCTTAAATGTTAAAAAGCCAGACTTAGAGCTCTTCACTGCTTGACTTGATCCCTCAGCCTCATGGTAAGTGCGCCTTCTCTACTTCAATATATATTTCATTTATTATGCATGGGAATGCCACTAACAACTTTAGCACTACAGAGTTGTTAACAAGCTGGAGCAGTTTTCAGCTATGCATTTACCTTCCAGTTGGGTGTTTTGGAAGGCTTTTGCTTTTCCATGACTTTTTTTTTTTTTGAGGTGTATCCTTGCTATGGGAAGAAATGTGGCCATGTTTTTTTTTTCTTTTTCTTCCTGCGTGTATCATTGCACGAAATGGAAATATCTGGCCAATGTTAACATTGAAGTCTCACACATCTTTCAAAATTACATCCTTGAATCAGCTTAAAAATTGCTCAGAGTCCACAAGTTCCTTTAACATTCCTTACAGTTGAATTTCTAGTAATCAACCATCATTAAATGTGGCATTAAGAAAACCCCAAACTCCAGAGAAATAATGAGCTGAGACAGATATAAAACATCTTACAAGACTCACATCCTAGTGTGGTCAAATCTTGTGTTACTGAACAGTGTATAGCACATAGCCAAACAGGGTCCTGACCTTGGGTATTCAAGCCATATAAGATCATATAGATAGTCTTTACCAGTTACTGTCATTTGCTGACCTAGAAAAGGATGGTGGTTATCCAAACAGTTGATATCCATCTGATTCACTGTCAGTTTCACATTATCTTTCCAGAGTGAAATTGCGCACTATTGTGACTTTTCTTAACCTGTAATGGCAGTAAAATCTTACAGACTTTTTATCCCAGTGATCACAATCAAACCCTTATTAACCCTGAGGTGTTATTTTTGTCGTTTGCTTGATTAAAGCACACATGCAAAACCACATTCTCTAGAACTGAACTGTTAATTGGCGTTGCACTTTGTATTTCTTTCACCATTAGTCATTCAAGAACATCCTAGATTGTATACTGAAGATGTTATGTAGGTATCTGCAGTTGAAAGCAATACATAGATAGGACACTACTGAACAAGGCACTTTCTAACATGCATTAATTTTCTGAAATTTAACTCCTGTATACTTTGCTCTGGTATTTCTCTGTGGTGTTTATTCAGGTTAGCATGCCCTCACTATCAATGCCTGGATCATCTCCTACTGTATTAAAGCTGGCTTGTTTTTCTTGGGCGAATTACTGGTTTACTTCTCTGAGTAGTGTTTTAGATTAAAGTGAATAATTTGATTTCACAACTGAGGATTCAAATTAAAAATATGCTGCAATAGGAAAATCTGAAAAGCAATGGAAAACAAAACAGTGTATAGTTTGAGAATATGACAGACAAATCGCAGTATGTAGTTACACTTTCTAACAAAGTGGTTTACTTCTTATTTTGATTTTTTATACACACAGGCTTTTCCTAAATCCTTAGTAAGTGTGGAAACAAACATTATCTTATAACACTGAATCAAGAATTTATTTGTTTTCTGTTTTGAAATTAAAATACAGACAGGTTCTGACTTGAAAGGAATGTCAGGGCTTTGCAGAGAGCATAAAGGATAGTGATTCATTCAGTAGAGCTATGAAAAATGAAGCACAATTTAACAATTACATTAGTCATGACCATAAGAGAGCTGCCCTTTTCAGGTTAGAATTCGTGTCCCTAGAAAAGTACATTTAGGGATGTTTTTCTGTCATCACTTTGAAGAAAGATTTTAATTTCTGAGTCCTGGGAAGACACAGACATTAAGAACAGAATTTTATGATATTAAAAGCGGATTTTGAAATTGTCTTATAAACCACTGCTTGCCTAGAATCCCAGTAATTTTCCAGCTGAAAGCACTTTCTGGTAGAGTATTTATATAGATAATGAACAGAGCATTTCTAAACAATTTCACAAGTAATTAAATATAGCTGGATGAATTTAGTTATGTTGTTCATTTTGAAATCAGTGTAGGATTTTTTCTTTGTAAATAATGAAGCAGTGTGTCATTTAGCAACTAAGAAAGATGGTCATTATGTTGGACATAAAGCCTGAGAATTATTTTTAGTGTGGGTTTGGTTTTTTTTTTTTTTGCCATAAGAGCACAAGAGGTGCTTTATGTACTTTGATTTAGGAAAGGATGCTGGATCTGATACTCTAGTTAGCAGGGCCAGTTGTACAATGTTGTAGCTCCTTAGAACTGAGTGTTAATTAATTAAAGAACATTCTTTCTGAAATAAAGAAGCAAATGTATATCTTCTGTAGGAAACATGGCACATTCTGACAAATTCTGCAGTAATCCATTTAGGCTGAGAGATATTTTTGTGTATGTTTTCTTTCACCAGGAGACATGGAAATGTTAAATAAAATGTATTCTCCAAAATTCTTGATGAACAAGTGTATTCCGTGTTATTCTGATCATGAATATTCTCTGAATATTGTCATGATCAGTTTGAGCATTATTTTCTGAAATTTCAATCTAGTCTTCTTATATGCCTAAAGTGTGAACAAAGAGGCAAATTACAGTCATCTACATATATCATGAGCAATAAAAGATTAACATAATATCTTGGAGGTGAATTGCAGCCTATGTTTGCTAAATTTTCTCAGTTTAAACAAAACAAATGTAACACTTTTGATGACAGATTCTGGAGTACACATTCTGAGGGATGCTTTATTTCAAACCTGAAACACCAACAAATTGGAAGCTATGAAAATATTGTCACTTTTTAGTAAATAGGCTGATAATTATGTTGGTTTAATAGCACGTTTTCAAGACAGGCAAGAAAATGTGAACAGCAGTTGGGGTAAGTATGTCTTGTCAGGACATATGAGTTAAAGCCCTTTATGAGATGTGTAAGAACAAAGACGCAAACTCATCAAAGTCCTGAGTGTAGAATGGAAAAACCTAGGCGATTCTGTGGTAAGGATGGTCGCCTGTTCGTGGAGTCCTTTAGATTAGAGCAAATCTGCAGTTTGCTACTTTCTGCATGATACTTTCACAGCACATCAGTCTGTTTTTATTAAATGTGGAAAGAGTAAGGGAAACTTATGGGTAGCATGAGTGAAGACCAAGGAAACACCAGCAACTAAGGAATGGCCTCTAATCTACTCTTACAAATCCTGAGCACTGAATACTGTGGTGCCACACACTTTGCCGGCTGATGAAAATGGCAGCTGGATACGAGGCATTGACTACACATGATTTTCTGTTTGTTCTGCTGCAGTTCCTGTCACAACTGTTTCCAGAATAAAAGCCAATATACACATAGCCCAGCTGTACCATATGCTAGATAATGGATTTAATGTGATATTGTTAATTTTTTTAGAAATATTTTTCCTGATGTAGGCCAAGGACTTGTTTCTGTTTAATTCTACTCATCCCAAAGTATTCAAAGATGGAGCTATTCAAGGACAGATAGTGGATTTCAGTTCCTTACCTGACTTTAATTCAAATTTAGTCTCTCATTTGGACAAATCCTGGATCAAGCTCGCATGTATAAGAATGATCATGTTACATTTAATCCTATTTAAGATCATTCTTAAAGAATATAGGGGAAAAGTTTACCCACTTGATTCTTTCCTCTTTTAAACATTTATATAGCTTTCAAGCGTGTTTTAAGTTTTTCTAATGTTCTACTTCTCATTACCAAGATCTACTTTGAAATACTTTGATTTGGCAAATCTTCAGCAGAACATTTATTTTTAACAATTCCAAATGCTAGAAGTTAGTTTTGTGCATAACAGAGGGCTGGATTCTAGCGTCTCCTAATTTTTTCATTTTTCTTAATTTTAATTGCAGTATTGCAAATTTAAATAAAAGTCCTATTTATATTTTAAATGGTAATATACATTATATGTACTATAGCCTTTCTTCAGAACCACTGAGATGGTAATGATTTTACAGCAAAATTGTACTGTAATCACTACAGCTGTTGTGCTAAAGCATTTATGTCTTGCTCTGTCTTTTGAATGCAAAATTCCTTTAGTGAAAATAGATTTGTTGAAGCTGTTAGTTATTCACTAAAAAAGACATCTGAATTAAGGTGGTGTTATTTTTTCTACATTTTAGGCAGACTAAGGTAACTCTTAAATAATTTTGACATTTTATTCAATAGTCTGCAATAGTTCATATTGCAAATATTTGTATTTTTTACATTTCACAATTTTATCCCAGCAAATAGAGATCTGTACTTTGTTCCTCAGAACCCATGATATGCTTAAAAAAACCAAAAATTTGAGATAAATTGGCTCTGTCATCCCATCTGGAAGGTGTGATTATATATTAAAAGTATAATTTATATTCTGGTACTTCATGTGTTTAATTATAAGCAGGAAAGGAGGACTTCTAAATCAAATGACAAGTGAGAGCTTGGTTTGAAGTTGGATTATTATATCTTGGTTCTTATGTTGACCTGTTAGGCCAGCTAAACCAACTACCCTGATTCTTCTGGCAGCTTAACTGCACATACACATGACCCCTAATCTTATTCTGTGGAAACAGTTCCCTTCTAGTGGAAAGTGCACTGCCCATGGCAGGAGAGTTAGAACTAGATCATCTTTAAGGTCCCTTCCAACCCAAACCATTCTATGATTGTACAAAATACCTGGGTAGTGAATCAGATTGTTTTGGCAGTACCAGGTTGGAGGCATATTATTACTCAAGCACTTGTGCTGTCAGTCATGGAGGTAGGCATAATTTATACAGAAGGGGGTTGAAATGGGGCCCAGAGGGATAGCTGTGGCACCATGTCTGAACATTTATATATGTTAACCTTTGGTGTGCAGCAAAGAAATTCTGCCCTGATTCTAATTTCTGTCTTGGGGAAATCAAAAATAGTAATTATATACATAATATATAGTATTTAATGTAGTTTGATTCCACAGAGAAATTACAGGAAAATGTGTCATTATTTTACTATTGATGAAGGACATTTCCTGGGCTGTTTGCTCATATATGACTTTATCAAGTAGAGAAAAGGATACTCGTGGTAAGTATCATAGATGAAGATTATTTGATCTTGGGCAATAATATTATTTTTAGTGCAGAACACTTACCAGTCTTCTGTCCTTAACAGCTGCAGAAATTGCGCCAAAAAGGCTTTCAAAAGGCTTCACAATGACAGCAACATAAATTCTTAGTAGTAGTCTATAAAAAATTTTCCTTACAAAGTTGCCAGTTCTGATTAATGCAGTCTTAAATGAAAGAATATCAGTTGTCTTTTTATATGATAACTTGTTCTTAGTGTTTTTATAAGGGCTTTCTAATAATTTGCATGCAGTTTTCAAAGGATGAGTATCAACATTCTTCAAACCAGAGTTTTTGGTCCCAAGGAATGAAGGACATATTCAGCACGTTGATTCAGGATGGGTATACCAATGACTTCAGGGTGAATAAGAGGAGAAACAGAATAAAAGAAAGAGTAACGAAAGTTCCATTTCCAAATCCTTATCATTTTGTGATAATTGATAAGTTGATAAGACACCACTGCATGGTAGTGGCAACAGAAGGAACATGAGAGGGAGAAGAAACACCTTTTAAGACCATTTAATTTATCTAGTTGCTGACAAGGAAGACTCCATTTGCTTGGTTTTGTCATGAGATCAAATATTTAGTGCATCACAATCATTTTAAAAACATCTGGGTCGTGTGAAGGGGAGAGGGATTGTGGCATAATACTTCAAACTGGAGAAATGCCTTCTAGGAAGAATGCTTTCCAAACAGCAAATATCTCCCATGACTCTGTGACCATCCCTGGGGCAGAAGTAGGTCATGGTGTTTCTTGCAAGTACAGGAGATGCAGTTGTGATGCCTGGGAGCTGTGAGGTGGAGCTAAGAGAGTTCCTCTGAAGCACAGTGAGATGTATCAGGCCTGCACTCCTCTGATGATTTCCAGTGGCACAGAAGTTTAGATACAAGTTTTTTGCCGGAATGTAGAGCTCAAATGTGAGTGTGAGGTGATCTATTTAGAAATATTCTTCTTCTGCTATGGAATCTTTTTTTTTTTTCCTTTTTTTAATAATGGATGGACTACTTTGGAAAATTCAGAGGCTTAACTTCTGTCTTTTAGCAACTTCTTCAATCACTGTCCTCAAAGCTGCTGTCTCCAGGAAAAATAAAGCTTTTTAAATGGCTATGTAAGATAAGGGGTATGTGCTTTTTCTGTTTTACTTGCTTCAGCAAGCAAGATGTCCTGAAAGTCTTTCATCATCTTCAAGCATGATTTTTGGCAGGTGATGAGTTTATATTTGATTTCTAAGATTGTTGTTGATAGTGAATTTAGGCTACATTATGATGAAGACTTTGAGACATACAGACTGTTCAAGTATTTAGCAACTTTAAGATGAATAGCTTTAGCTAGCACTCTATGTAATGTATATGCAATTCAGGAGAACCTTAAAGATTTAATTTCAATCTTCAGACAAACATAAATATTCAACAAAAGCCATTGGAAGGATAATTTGCAATTTACAGATCAGTCCTACAGATTGTACATTATTTGTATTTGTTTTCATAGACTGTGCAATGGGAATGTGAGATAATGGAAATGGACATTGAGGCAGTAGAAACTGTCATAGAGTTTAGGGTAAGGAAAGACTAGTTGGTTACATGTCAGATCTAGCAGAAGACAAAGTACCTGAATGTATATACATAGTAAGTAATTTGAAGTTTGAAGATTTTTTTTATTTAAGCTTCAACCTGGAAAATAATTGAACAGAGGAACCAAATTAGCATTAATGATGGTTCATTAGCAGAAACGAGAGAAAAGTTTGAAAGACGCTTTAAGCTTGGCTGAAATGGGTTTTATTCTTGGGTGTGCACAAAGGAAGGTGAGACTTGTGTGAGTTAATGGTTTCAGGTGGAAAATGTGTAAGACTCCAAGGCTTTCTGTGATTTCAGTTTGGTGCTACAGAAAACTTAGTAATTTTGACTAAATTTTGATAAAGCCTTTAAAGACACTTGAACCTTTTACTAAATGAGACCTAAATGTTTATACAGTATTAGGGTCCTAAATGATAAATTTATAGTATGAGTTAAGGTAAAATGAAGTCTAATAGAGAATGCCTGCCTGAAAGAAACCCACTTCATCTTGCATAAACATGATCAATATTTGAAAAGCCAAGCAATTCTATCACCATGAAAATGCAGAGTTTTATCAGTAAGAAAGTGTAAATATCAGTGTGTGTCATATAGCTGCGTAACTTCTTTCTTTATTCTTCAATATGGGATTGAAGTTTTGGTATATCAAAATTTGGCTGAATTACCAGCATATTCAATATTTATTTTCTTATGACTGAATCATAATTACAGATCAGTGTGTACCACTCATATGCTTAAAATAATCATGAAACAAATGTGATTCGTGAAACCCTTAGCAACCACAAGGCTTCCTGTGCATATGCTCAGACACGACAGTGACTGAGAAGTGATTTCATAAAACACATCTGCAGCACTGAAAATTTAATGTATCTTTCTTGCATTTCTCAGTATCAAAATTGAGAGAGAGCACCTTCAATTAGAAGAAGTTTTATGTAACTTCGTTTGAAACTGCATTTTTTTATGGTTTCAGGGAAGTGAAACATACATCAAGTCTATGTCAAGAGTTGTCAGTTCTATTCCTTGCTCTCCACTGATATGCTGGCCTTGCCTTGACTGGCAAAATGCCACTGTATTAGCACGTTTTTACCTACCATAATGAAAAAAACCTTGAAATAAAGTTTAACCATTTGGAAGCCATGTTAGTTGGCCACTTTGTAACCGCAGGTAGGAGTAGGGGAACAAGAGTGGCTACCCAAAGGAATCACTCCTGAATCTTTATTACCATAATCTGGATATTTCTCCAGTATCTCTCATCTATTTGGATGATCAGATATTGTCTTTCATAGCCATGTATTACAAGTATTACAACTGTATCTGGAATTTTCCTTTTTCATAGCCAGTATTTTAATTCCATCTTAGACTATTTTTACTATTACATTTTTTTTTAAATTTCTGATATACATTATTATAAAGTATTTATTGGAGGGAATGGTGTATTTAGGTGAAGACTTATTTTATACATGCATCTTAATAGAAAAGTGTAAAATTCAACTTATACCAATTCACATAAAAATAATTAGAATTTGGGCAATTTATGTAGGGAATTTTAGAATTCAAGTGAAATAGAGATGTGTTTGATTTGTTGTGACTTTTCTAAGATAGAAGTTTTGCTATTCCCATTTTGTATTTCTCCTTAATTCAGATACCTTCCTGAATTTCAAATATGTAGGTATGTAAAACAACTTGGTTTCTGGGATTGGGTTGTTTTAAATAGATGAGCTGAACTTCCCATTGTTAATGATTTGGACTTGCTGGGTATTTTCCCAATTTTAGTGTTCAATTTTGAGTGAGGATGTAACTTCTGCCTTTGATAGATGAGGAACTACTGGATGAGCAATACCCTCCTCAGTATTCAACTGATTGTTACAAGAGTCACTACAGGTAGCAAAACTGGCTTCCAGTATTAATTCTAAATAGTTTTAGAGGAAAATTTCCCACTTCACCAAAGTTTGTAAAAACTGTTGGTATTTAAACCGTAACTAACCATATTGTCTCCTTTTAACTTTTAATTTCACATTACACATCAGCCCATTTTTAGTTTGTAATGTTCATTTAGAAGGTCAATGCACTTGCTTAATAGGGATTAAAATTATTCATTTAGTTTTATTATGAAGTATTAAATAGCTCAAATAAAACATGAAACAGCTGTTTACAGGGAATAATATTTTTTCTGTCCTTCAACTTTTTAACACATTGTCAGTGTTTGCTCATAATGTTTTCAAGGAATTATTGCATTTGGCACAGTTAGGCTTTTCTCAACTGGTTCATGGGAGCATAATGATGTACGACTTGTAATTGGAGTTGTCTTAACCAACACAGATAATTTTTAAACTGGCATTATGATTGTTGAATATTAATAATGATTTCTCTGCAATTAGTATTAGCATGTGTTTATTGCTTTCAAAGAATTATTATGCTCATTGTCCATCTTCAACAGTGGCTTCCATTAGTTTAAAAATACAACAGAAAGCAGGGCTAGTTTACAATTTATTTTTTATCATTTATTTCATTTCTCCTTTAATATGATATGTGCCAAAAGCCTTTTTTTTCTGGCACAAATTTTCCAAAACAGTTTAAAGTGAAGTCCAGATGTGTAAATTAAAAAGCTGTTTCTTTGCAGTGCTTGATGGTGGGGAGACTCAGATGGCAGATAAAGGCAGCCTTCAGGGAAGCAGACATTGGGTCTTTTTCTCAGGCTCACAGTTAACTTCAGGCTGAATTTTCCTCTTCTGGTTCTTGAAGACTGTTAACCTGCACCTTTAACTCTCGTTTATTCTCATCAAGCACTGGTAATTTGTTTCTCCTTGGACAAAGAAGAGGCTTTAAAGGTCTTTAAAATCTGAAATTTAAATTGTCCAACTTCCCTGTCTCTGCTTTGCAATCTCCCCTTTTAAGTAATCCCACCCCTGGCACCTTTCTTTGTTATCTTGTTAGTCTCAGTTTAGGACAATTTTTAAGTATTTGCAAACTTGTTTTCTTCTTTCCATAAAGGTAAACGTTTTCTCATGATGACATTGCAAAAAGTCTTTTTTTAATCACTGATTCCTTATCTTCATTTTTTTTCCTAGTTACTGAAACTGTCATAGGAAGCATTCTCAAATAACCTGAAATGTAACCTCATCTAATTTGGTACCCTCAAAGTTACAGCAGATTTATCAAAACTTTAATTTAAACATGAGTGAATTTTAATAAGGAAGGTTGACTTGTGTTTTTAATATTGTTAAACAAGAACATGTTTTAATATTGTTAACCAAGAACATAGCTACTTTGACTACTCCAGGAGAAAATCCTCATTTTAATCCTGGTTTTCCTGTGTTGCTGGGTGGGCATTAAAGCTTAGTGCCACAGTTGTGCGTAGGCATGAGCTGTATGGCGAGATGAAGACTGGGACAACACTAGTCCTGGTAACTTCACAGATGTCACTGTTAAAGATAGGTAGGAGCAAAGTGCATTTGAATTGTCCATAAAAGCATTTAATTCCACAGCAATGTTAATGTTGTTTACCCAATATGAGAGAAGATGGTTCTCCACCCACTCCCTTTATTAATTGCAGATGTCTCTTTCTCATCACACACTGCGGCAGCTACTTTTAAAATGAATTTTAAATGCAGTTTTCAGTTATCTTCAGAGAAATAATCTGTTTCTTTTTCTCTATAAATCTCTTTCTTTCATGTTGTGTCATATTAACTCTGTGTACAATTTTCTTTGCACCTTGAAACAGTTCCAGCAATCCATTCTTCTATTTCAGAAAGTAACCAAGTAGCCCCTCCAGGTTTTTTTCTTGTTGCTGTCTATTATTTCTTAGTAGCACAGTTCACAAGAAGAATAATATGATTAGTTCAAATTTCAAGTAGCATTTCAGGCTTTCTAATGGTATTTCTCATGTTTGTTTTCAATATACCACACTTAATTAAAAGAAAACAAATAGAAGTCCTGTCCAGCACAGCTGGAGTACTAAATAATTCCTTTTTGTTACTTTTCCTTGTTCATTTTTGCAATTTTCTTTGTCTTGCAGTATGCTGGCCTGTGAGTATTTTAACATTTGTTGGTTTGTCGTATAAATCGACATATTTATCCTGTACTAAAATGTTAGTTTTATTACTGAAATGTCAGCTTTTAAACTCTGTGGCTATTTCACTTCCATGTGTAGTATGTTGAATATATTCAGATTATTCATATACTGTTATAACCCACTTAATTTTGCTGCATTCAAAGTCCACTTTTCTAATTTCTGGGGTAGATCTTATGATTATCACCTGGCAAGTGTCTGATCAGCAGCACTGTGGAAAGATTTTATCTATGTCAATCTTCCTACTGGGAAGTTGTACTGTAAATAGAGAAATTTTTTTCTTGGAAGGACACAGCAAAGGTTGGGGGCCACTGGGCACAGTTTGCCACAAAGGACATTCCAGTCAGATACTGGGAAAAAGAAATCCACCATGAGGCTGGTTAAACGTTGAAACTGGTTGCCCAGAGGGTTTGTGAAATCTCCATGCATTCAGAGCTCAAGTGGAAGGCCTCTGAAAAAATTTAAGCTATCTTTGAAGTTATACCTAAGTTTGAGGTGAGCCCTGCTTTGAACAAGAGCTTGGATCAGGTGAAGGTCTCTTCCAACCAAAATTATTCTGTGATTTTATGATGGATCTGCACTGGGTGAGCTACAGACACCCTTGAGGACATATCTGCAAAGTGTGGGTACTTGAGATGACAAGGTCACTGGGCATCATTGAATGATACAGATTTTATTTCCTTTTGTGATTCTGTAAATCTCTTCAGAATCACTTTAACTTTGCCTGAGCAGCTTTTCCAGATTGCCCAGTCTGTTATTGTGTTCTACCATCCTCCTAGAATATGAACTATACAGGGCAGGTTACATAGGTTGTCTGCCACCTATGCAGTGAGATATTGCAAGATTATAGTGGCTTAAAGTCTACCCCAGGGGCTTCTTTCCTACCACAGGCGTAAAAATGATTCCACTTACCTGTCAGCCTTGAAAAAAAGTAGAACCACTGGAAATCATATAACTTCAAACTATTTTGAGCTAATATTGCTCCCCTCTGTGAAGTGTTGCATTTTTAATTCATTTATGCTTCCACTTTGGAAACTGAGATTTGGAGGCATGCTCAGTTAAAGATGGAGGCAACAGTGCAAATGGTGGAAGGCTATTTGCAAGTAGTGATGATGATGCTGGCAGACTCACCTCATTTTGCTGTTGCTGCTCAAGAGGGGTTGTGTGCATGTTTGTGTGCATTACTGAGGAGCAGACATCCCAGGAGAGTTACAGTGTGTGTTTTGGGTACTGCAAGGTGAGTGTCTATGAATTAGCTTCTTCAGTTTATAGGTACCTCTGAAGTGGAAGGGGTTATGTACTGGACCTGGTTCCCCATTCATAAGGTTATTTCTGTGTAGGAGATGTGCTTCCACAGTATTGCATCCTCCCACTTCACTCCTCTGAGAAAACTTTTTAACACTAAATTTTCCATTCCATTGATATGTGATGCACTGCATAAAGTACCAAGTAAATATGGTTGCTAAGAGCTTTATTTGTGTTATGTTCTATGCTAATTTGAGTTGAATTAAGACTTCAGAGAGCTGAGAAGGCTGGTCTTAAAGCTCCATTTGCTAAAATTATCCTTGCAAGCTTGGACATAATTATCCCTAGGCCAAATAAATATAAAGAAAAGTCATGAAAGTGATTTCATGACAGAACTGTACTTCCCAAGTTTATAAGAGATTTGTTTTGAATATCTCTGCGTTTTTAAAATTCATACATTTTAATTAATCAAAGTCAAATATTGTATATGCCCAATAAAAACAATATATAGTGAGTATTACATGGTATATAACATATCATATTTTATACATGCTCTTTCAATATCATGCTGAATTTCAATCCACTGTTTCCCATGATTTTTTCACATTTCATATACATAGAAAAGATTATTTCAGGAAAATTGTTGAAATAATGATGTATCTTTTACTACAGAAATCTTAATCTTACATGATACAAACCCACAGATTATTTCAACTCAGAGATACAGCACAGAAAGAAGGAAAATACCCACACTTCATGTATCTGTTAAGTCACAGCTCTACACAGTTACTGATTAGATTTTCATTTAACTGCAGTGATGTGACTACTCTATATGGTTAAGTTGAGCAATGTCAGAAGTGTTGTCAGAGGCTTTAGGAAAAATCTGGTATTCAAGGAGTTTATCTGTATAAATGTATTGCTACAGAGGCATGAGTTGATGCATTACAAAATCGCCTTTGGGAGTATCCATGTTTGTAATGTAAAAGTAAGAGTACACTTGGGAAAATATTATGGATTTTTCTAATGCCATAGGCACCACCTTTCATCTGGTATAGTGATGAATTTTCTGTAAACATGGAAACAATGGTGCACCACATTAGCTCATGCTAATAAGAAATACAAATTCCACAGCAAAAACATACTGGAAGCCTAAATGAAAATGAGAAACTTAAGTGAAGCAAAACCAGCCTACAGTTTTAAAACAGTGGATATTAAAAAAATTATAATCAACCTAAGCACAGAAAAAATGTAGTAGGACTACTTGCAAAGTTTTATTTATTATTTAAACAACATTAGAGACTCAGGCATAATAATGATGTCACAAATTAATATAAAGTCACTCTGATGGCAGTTACTGGGTCCTCTCTGTCTTACTGGAATGTATATGCCTTTTCTTAACAGATCTTACAAATTTAGCAAGCACATGCACAACTGGTCATTATGTGTGTTCTAAACCCATTTCAAATGAAAGACGAGATGCAGTGATCATCTTTTGCTTCTACATTGGCTGTTGTGTTGGTTCCAATATTTCAAATGGAAAATGCAGTCACTAAAATTTGATAGAAGCAACACACTGATATTTTTATTTTTTTTTTTTTTTTTCCACAGATTAAGATGTTTGGTAAAGCAGCTGGAGAAGGGTGACATTAATGTGGTGGATTTAAAAAAGAATATTGAGTATGCAGCATCTGTGCTGGAGGCAGTTTATATTGATGAAACCAGGTAAGTCGGAGGGGGAAATAAAGAAAAAGAAAAGTAGATTGAGAATCACATTTTAGAAATCTGGTCTTTGCATGCAATTGTAGCTGCTGTGAGTTGAAAATCTCTGCGCATCAGAAGAGTTGTATGTAAACGAATTGTCTTTTAGTGACAAGGTTAAAGCAAAGAAGGTCCCAAAGTTGAGATGTAACCATCATCTGAAGAGTTTGCCTCACTTATTAAATGTTCACAGTATAAAGTAATAAAATTTTTCTGAAGGATGGATTTTCTTTCCTCCACAGGCCACATACCAACAATCATGCTGAGTAATGTATCACTGAAAAAAGTGGGCTGTTTTGGAATGAAATGCTCATGGAGATGAGTCAGAATATTCTAATCTGGGCTATAAATACATAAATTCATGAAAAGCTGTGATTTATAATGTTTGATGCTTTGTTTATGATTATTGTTACTGGCAGGATTGCTGGCAATCATCTTTAATGTGGGTTGACTCCAATTAAATTAGAAGTTCAGAGTATTTGGCTTCTTGAAAGAGTTGTAAGTTGTACTATATTAAAGTTAACTAGCTAACTTGCTGGCCTCTTTAAGATTTTCTAAGCAGAATGGTCTTGTAAAGATATCTGCCAAAGCTTCTTCAATACTGCTGGAGCATGTAGTGTGTGCCTTGGTTCCATGCTATGTTTAAGAAGTCTGCCATCATGCTGATTATTTCACGTACACACACTGATTATTTCATGTACTTAACTCTCTAGCTTTTTCCTGTTTATTTTCTTTGATGTTTGTGATTCACACAATAGACCTTGCCTGTCAGGAATTTGGAGCAGCAGTCCATTTTTCAGAGATTATATTACAGACTAGGTTGGCAGGATTGCTTATCCTGGTATCGTGCTGTTAGGGTGCATGCTTGTCCAATTCTAGAAAACAGTGACAAAACTGTAGTAATAGGGAAGGCTTCCCTGAGCAGCCTCCCAGCTGCAACATAGTTCTTGGGGATGGTTTCAAAAGTGTTTCTTGTGATCCCAAGTTAAATACACAACTTGACCTCAGTGACTTCAAAAGCGCTCATGTGTTTTGAAGTTGTTTACAGATTCAGTTAAATTAAGCTTAACTGAGCAGTCTTGGGTAAACCATCTTATGTGACTTCCAGGGGACTTGGGCTTAATTAGAAAACTGAATGAATTTAAATTAAATATTTAAAATGCCAGTAGTTAGTATGCCACTGTGGATATATTTATATCAGTTTTGCTGGCTGACTTAAGTTAATCAAGCTTCCTTTACATTGAATCAAGGGTCAGTTTTTAGATTCATGTTAGTTTACAGTCATATTTCTGGTTACATTGAAAGAGGTTCTTACGGTGACAGATACAAGAAATGATAAACAAAATTATCTTTGGGCTCATGTTAGTACAATAGAGACCATAAAATTTCATTTTTCAGCAATTGTTCTAGATGTAAATCTTCTTAGCACATCTCAGGTGCTCAGGAAGCTTTGGAAGATCACAGCGCTCTTTCTGCTATAACAAGGTACTGTGGTCAGAGCTTAAGCATGCATTTTGCATTAATAACCACAGAAGCTGTGTCAAAGCTGCATAGGGGACAAGGATATAAACCATCAATTGTTCCTTCCATACATTTCCCAAACACTGTGATTAAATGGGTATAGTATTCATAGCTCTTTCTGAGCAGTAGCACCAGGACAGTGAATATATTGTGAGATTTATTTAGTTTCTAAACTGAGGCAGCCTCTGGAAATTAATAGTATTCTTACAATGAGGAATCCAGTTTTCTGCCCGTGTGGGATAATCAAGACAAGTAACAGACATTTCATACACAAAGAAAACTGGTGCACCTGAAAATACATAGGCTTTGGCAGTAACAGGTGTATTATTTTTGCTGTAAGCAAATCTTTAAGTAAGCTAATTGCCCTCATAGGACTTGACAGCAGGATTGTTAAACTGCCTAAGTGAAAATAAACATATATTGTTTTATAGCGGTTTTGAAGATTTTCATAGTCCTCAGGCTACTTTTTTAACCCTAGGGGCAAAATGATGATTACTGATTTTCCAAAATTCTACTTCAGTATATGGATGAAGCTTTTGCTTTATGCAACAATGTTTAATCTTATTTATTGTATCCAGTATTTTGCAGAATAATCTGATTTTTCGCTGTACTAAGAAATATGTGAGACAGGTATCTTATTTTCTCTGATTTATTGAATACTTCTGTTCTCCACTGCAACCTCAGAGTTTGCACACCTGCCAGATTTTGGTAGCATTCCTTATATAATTGTGCATTAAGCATACGTTTTATGTATATCTCTCCGTACCTATAGCTGTGTTTCTGAAGTATATGTATGTAGACATATAAAACAAATTTTCTTGCCCATATTAGTTATGCTACAAGTAATAGTTAAACATTGAGTTACTTTAATGAAATACTTTTCAACTTCTATTCTTGTTTTTAGTGACTTGCATTTTATCCTCATATTCTTCATTTTGGTTTATGTAGTTTGATTTTGTTCTTAATTTCTCTTCCTTGGACTAGTGTAGTCTCCATGAAATTCAGACTTCAAGTGATGCAGTTTTTAAACCTGGTGGTCTGTGTGATATTTAGGCTAAAATTATAAGCTGAGCTTCTACTTCTCAGTTGGACAGTATCATGCGTAGTGCTGTTTTAAATTTTGACACTTCCCCACTAAAAAAAAATAATTACAATATTTATTGTGTGGCAGAGAGACATTGTAGTCACCACCAGTACTTTCATAGTAAACTCTTTTGCATGGCAAACTGCAAAGATAATCATGTTTTAAATAGCATGACCAGTATTCTGTAGTCTAAATCTTCCCTAGAACATTTAAAAATAAACACACAAAGAAGATCTGTTCAGCTCTTCAGGTTCTGGGAAGCTAATCCATAAGGAGCAAAAGCAGCGTATCATTGAATCAAATGGCAGTGAAGGCTTGAATTAGCTTGTGTGGTTATGTTTATTCTCATTCCTACCAGATAATATGGGTTCTTTGTCCTGCACAGAGCTACTGCTGTCGGGAGTCTGGAACTGAGTTAACTGAACTCATTAGTAGGTTAGAATAATAGTTTAGATCAGAAGCAGAATGGCCCGTTCCTGCTGAGCCTGAACATACACTTTTATATACACACATATATATAATAAAGTTCAAATTACTTCAGTAACTTTCTTACATATGAAGTGCTGTTTGGTTTAAAGTAATTGTTATAGCACAGGACAATAACAATTAATACACTCAGTAGAGCAGTGAAAAAAAACCATCTGAGTACAGATTACTTTTATTAACTAAGTCCCAGAAGGAAGTTGCATGCTTTACAGGATATAATAGCTCCTGAGATTTGGCTTATAACATTGAAAATTTAATGATGCCTGATTCTACAAAGTACAAAGTATTGCAGGCTTAGGACCAAAGCTTCAGTATGGAGTTTCTGCAACTCAAATGAAAATACCAATGCTTTCTATTTTAAGCCCATGAGGCTTCAGCCCTGAATTTTGTCCTGATGAATCTACTGACCCATTGCTTACATATCCAAGCAGAGGAAGACCTCAGCTTCAATCAGCCACCTAAAACTGAATCCTGTCTGTGGTGTTCTCTTCCCCACCTTTCTGGTATACTGACTTCTGGTAGACTGATCATCTGAGAGAAAGCCCCCTTTAAAATCTCTACAGTCAGATTAGGAATAGTGACTAACAGTTTGTTGGGAGCATCCCCCTAACTCTTCTTCCTGTTATGATGTGCATCCTGTTAAACAGCTAAATAACATGGTCCCACCAATGGTTCCCCACCTACTGCTGAAGGACCTTCTACAACTTTTCAGAGGCACAGAGATGAAAAAAGCAAAGTGAAAAATCAAAACTAAGGTCAATAAAGAGATCCAAGTATGAGGTATCTAACAGAACATGTTCAATAATGTAGACAAGGATCAAGGAAGAGCCTGGCATGTTCCACATCTCTGGGGAACCATTTATGCTGCATAAAAATTAAATCTCAGGCATTAGTCTAGCAAAACTGCTGTTCTCTTTATAAGCCTGAGCTTTCTTCAGTGACCAGTTCCAATTTGAGTTCCTCAAGCAGGTCCAGAGAAGGGCCATGAAGCTGGTGAAGGGTCTGGAACACAAGGCTGATAAGGAGTGATTGAGGGAGCTCAGGTTATTTTGCTTGGAGAAAAGGACACTCAGGGCAGACCTTACCACTCTCTACAACTGCCTGAAAGGAGCATGGGCGAGGATGTGGCTGGTCTCTTCTCTCAAATAACAAGTGACAGAACAAGAGGAAATGGCCTCAAGCTGCACCAGGGGAGGTTTAAATTGGATATGAGGAAAAATTTCTTCACAGAGAGGGTGGTCAGGCATTGGAACAGGCTTCCCAGGGAAGTGGTAGAGTCACCATACCTGAAGTGTTCAAAAACCATGATAGAAGGCCCTTACTGACATGGTTTAGTGGTGGACTTGGCAGTTCTGGGGTAGTGGTTGGACTTGATGATCTTAAAGGTCTTTTTCAACCTAGCTGATTATATGATTGAATTTCTTACAGTAGGAGATACCAGTCTTTTTCCCCTATATGTTGTTATGGGTTGATTGGAAAGCCTGTGTCATTATATAAAGTTGTGTGTGCATATAGATGTACATGCAAATGGTAAGCCGATGGCACCTTTAATCTTTATTTGTAGTGCAACAGTCAGCTGTTTGTTGGAGGCTGGAGAATTCAAGCCCTTTAGCAGAGTATGAACTATTTTTCTCAGGTGCTCTTTCCTTTTGTCTGCTCCTCTGTCACTCTGCCTTTTATGTGAGCATAGGATAGCATTTTTAAAACTATGTACACATGCTTATTTCTGTATATGCACTTTCTAAAACTATATGCAGCTGGGAAAAGCCAGAGAAATAACATTTCTTTTACTATTGGTGCCCTAAGGGTACACTTCTTAGAAACAGCAATAGGCAGTAGGAATAACCTTCCAAAATTATGAAGAACTGGTTTGAGGCAATGACTGTCTATATCCCATATAAAAGGTTCTGAGGTGATGGTAATTGGAAAACACAGAGAAATTAGACAATTGTGAGTGATACTTTCCTGTGAGCTTAATTATCTGTGGCCCCATGTCAATTAAAAAGCCGGTTTAACCATCCCTTTTTAGAACGCTGCATCTGTCAGTGCTGAATAAGGTGCAATAAGCACTTCCTTGAAAGAGATTCAGCGTTTCAGTATCTAAAGCAGAGGTTCACTGTCAACTGAAAATAAGCAGTGAAGCTCCCACAATTCCAGCCCCTCGGTGGATCTCCTCTGTGGAAGAAGTTAAAACGTACTCAATAGGTGTTATAAATAATTTTGGCAAATCTTGCAGAATTTTCTCCATTAGTACCTGCCACTTGGCTCAAGGTAGTGGAAGGAAGATATTTAGAGTCAAACAGGAAATAAAGACAGCCTGATAATTCAGTCATGACAGCTGTTCCGTTCCTTGTAAACACAGCTCCTAATTCATTCTAACTGAGATGAAAATAAGTCAAATAAAACCTAGATGGAAATTACTGCATTAAAAAAAATTATATGTATTCCAAAGCCAGAAAAAAACCCAAACCAAGCCCCAAAAATGTAAGCTTTTGCGGAGAACATTTTTAAGTTGTTCTGGATAAAATCAGAATATTTTATTTAACTATGGTCTTACTTTTGAAATTCTTTAATATTTTAGAAAAATATACTTGATTTCAGGAGTATATTTATCTGTGCAGTTTCAATCCCATATATGGTTTTCATTTGGTTTAGTCTGTATAATGCCCCTTTAAAAGGCCTTAACCCTAACCTGTTGAGAACTTTTGAGTTTGAAGAGGTAGTGTTTCAGTAATGTATGAAGCGGATCCATTGTATATTGCTGGCAACTACTTTGAGCATCTTTCTTTGATTCAACAAGGCAAAATAAAAAACACAGGTTATTGGTATGCTCGTGAAGAGAAAGGAGGTCTCATTAAGGGTAAGAGGCATTATAACATACGTTTGCAAAAGGGCTCTGGAAATAGTGAATGTATTTCTATAATATAATGGTAAACACAGTCTTTCTTGAGAAAAAGCTTTTACTGAAAAAAACTACAGTCTGATATATGTAATGTTAGCTAAAAAGGAGGTCATTAAATCCAAATTTTGTGACTGCTGTCCCTAGCCAGTCCATGGTTAAATGTACTTTGTCTGAAGTCTCTTTGTCAGCAACAAATGTACCATTTGAAGAAAATCAATCAGTTCATCCATTAGGGGAATCTACAAATGATACTTCTGTAAAAGCTGCTACTGAGAAAAAGCTTGTGTTGAGATTAATTCATTATATCCCACCCTTATAAAAGCTTAAAATAAGCCTCTAAAATCTTTCGTACTAAGCCAAAAGGTTATTTTTCTGAGAGGAAAGCTTCCAAAAGCATCAAAGTTATATAAAGTAGCACGCTTAATGCACACTGAAAATCTGTTAAATTCTCTCTAAAACTCTTCAGTTCAGTTAGGATATTTAGTAAATGGCCTGCATCCCTTTTACAAAGTTACTGGATTTTTCTTTCTCAAAGTCATTGCTATTAATTTATTTTATGATTCATGCCCTGAGAGTCCCTGCCTTAGAGAGCTTCCAGAATGCCACAGTAAGGCAATTGAGTTAAAAAAAGGAAAATTCATTAGCTCAAGCTATACTCCTGAAAAATGTTATTTTTTCAGCATGAATATCCTGACTTGAGTCTTAATTGTTGATGGCCTTTACTATGTATGTCTGTACTGAATAGGCAATACCTATCAACAAGTAAATGTTTCCAGTAACAATGGTCTTTACTCCATTACTTACCTGCTGTTGTAATAACTGTATTTCATCTAGTTTTTTTGCCATTTAGTGTAATTAATTGGTAGTTCTTAATATGAGGACAGTTCTTCTGAGAATGAACTAAATTTTAAGAGTACAACATGTTGGTAAATTTGTTATTTCCTTTAGAAAGACCTTTATGTAATAAAGATGTACCTTAATAATTTTTGCAATTTGTTTACCCTCAGTGGGAATCAAGAGGATCTTCTAGTGGATGTTAGTGGAAATTGCAGTGGACTGTAGATGATGTAACTATTGATTGAATATATTGATTCATGCTCATTCAGGAAGATAGTGAGACACTAGAATGCAAATAATTGATAAAAATGGGAATTGGCTATTTGGACTATAAACTCTTTGCATTCTGCATTCTAGACCTAGAGGAGGAGTTTGATCAATTCACTCTTAAAGGGGTTTATCATTAGCTTGGTTAATTCACTAAACAGTAAAGATCTAATACCTCCTCAATTCACCATCTCTGTCAGGCAGCATGACTGATCAGCACTGTTGGATTTTCTTTTTTCCCCATAGCCATTACCTAATTTATTTTTTTTTTAATTTTCTTTCTTCTCCATAGTACATCTGAGATATTCCTAAGGGAAAATAAGCACACATCTCTCTAGTCCATTACTGCATTTAAAATTCTGATTAAATGAAAACAGAGCTAGAAATTATCAGTGGTTGAATTTTGAAAAATTATTCTTGGTAGTAAACCAAATTACTGTGACAAGAAGATCAGCTTAGTAGTTACTACGACTGCAATATTAATTGATTGCTAAGCTGAAATGCCGTGGGCCATATCTTACTTATTCCCACAACTGTCAATGGGTGTTCCACCCATGGAATGAATAGAATTAATAACCCAAGCCTCCCCCTCTCCTTCCCCTGCATATCTCTTCCTTATAGTGCATCTACTTTATAAGCTAATGATATATGAGTGAAATAAGTGTATATAACCCTGAAATTCTGACTTTGTGTTGAAAACAAATACTCTCTGTGGCACATTGTGTTTGAGCTTTTTTATTTTGTTTTTTAGCATTTTTAGGTGTTGATTAGCTTTAGGGAAGAAAAAATTGAAGTATGTGCATTGGTATATTAAAATATATTTAGTTCAGCTTGGAGTTCAGGACTCCCAGGTCAGTGGGGTTGATCTCAGTAGGATTTTACTTTGGAGTAAAAATACTTTTGGAGGCTGAGTTTGTGGAACGACTTATGGAAAACTGTTTTGTTTGTGGAACAACAAATTAAACGCCTGCCATCTCTCAGCTTCAGTGTGGTTGATTTGGAGAATTAGGCTATGGGTCTTGCAGTCACTCCAGATATTTTCTAATGCCAAAGGTTCTAGCCCTGTATTTGACAGCTATGGCCACTTGTTATTTTGCTCATTAATTTATCTAATGGCATTTTTCAACCTATGTAAAAGCTTACATAATGCAAAAAAATTACAATTTACACATTACACTTCACAATTTACAATTAGAAATTATATTGCAAGATCTTGCAAAAATCCCTGTAATTGATAGGAAGTTCAGTGTCGGTGGTTTAACTGTTTTGACCCCATCTTCTGATACCAGTTCACGTTTCCCCCTCTTATTTATTTATTTATTTTATTTAAAGGCACAGAATTATAGAATCGTAGAATGGTTTGGGTTGATCATTCAGTTCTGGCACCCTTGCCATGGGCAGGGACATGTTGCACTAGATTAGGGTGCTCAAAGCCCCATCCAACCTGGCCTTGAACGCTTCCAGGGATGAGGCAGCCACAGCTTCTTTGGGCAACCTGTTCCAGTGCCTCACCACCCTCAAAAAGAAGTATTTCTTCATAATAGCTAATGTAAATCTACCCTCTTTCAGTTTAAAGCCATTTCCCCTTGTCCTGTCACTACATGCCCTAATAAAAGGCCCCTCTCCAGATTTCTTGTAGGTCTTCTTTTGGTACCACAAGGCTGTTATGAGATCTCACCTGAGCTTTTTCTTCTTCTGTACTAGCCCAACTCCCTCAGCCTGTCTTCATAAGAGAGGTGCACCAGCCCTCTGAGCATCTTCATGGCCCTCCTCTGGGCTCACTGCAACAGGTCTATGTCCTGAATAATCACATATAATAATGATAATTTATCTACTCACCTATGATTCATAAAATGGCAAGTTAGAGCAAGAAGACTACATAACAGTAGAGTTACAGAATGTAGAATTTATATATTTTCCATTTATCTGGGCAATAAAACTTTCCTTAGGCAAAACACAAACACCAATAACTTCCTATTGGTTCACTGATTTTACTGAAGTTTTGAAAGTTGTCAGTTCTACATAAATATAAAATAAAATAGCAGTAATATAAACACTCAGGAATAGAAATGTTTTGAATGTACACTTCAGACTGTTTTATTTTTCTCAGAACTTATAAACAGTGGTGTATTGTATTATTATTCAAATAAATGATGATGTTATGCGCAGTGATTGCATCAGAGTGACGTTATAATATGTCTGCTCAAAGAGTCGGCCTGTGTTGTGGTTACACTCTTAGCAGCAGAAGTTGTAACAGCAAGGAGGACAGGCACGTAGGGGGTCTGTGATTTACTTGATGCATTAGCTGCAGTGATGTACAGCAATAGGTTAGGGGACAGCAAACAAGATGTAAAATGATTCAATATAAAGGGAACAAGAGCCGTGGGAAAATACACTCTAGTGGCCGATCAAAAACTGGTTCTTCTTGGGTGAAAAAGAAAATTTCAGCTAATACTTCAGTGTAAGTGCTGAGGTACTGTTAGTACTTCTGGTTAATGTGTACAAGTTCTGATAATGCTACTGAAGGTTCTTTTTGTTACATTTAGTAGAATTTATATGTATATGTGCGTCTTCTAAATAGTAAGTAAAAGTACTGATAAAAACAATTTGATGGTTTTATGACTCAACATATAAATTTGCTTTATTTGGGTTGTTTTAAAGAAGTGTTTTCATAATCAGCAAGTAAAAGGTGAGAAATCAGATGGTATTGTGCAGAATCCACAGTACTGTATATGTATATGTATGCCCACCCATGGAAATGTAATGGAAATACTATACTTTGTAATCAAGGAATAAATAGAAGAAGAAAAGTGGACAAAAGTTAAAACCTATGAAATGAGTTGAATATTGGGTTCTAAGAATTTGTGATTTTTAAACTTATTTTGTGTGTTACAATAAATGGCCTAATTTATTTCCCTTCCTAAATAAAATTACCGTCAAATTATGTATCCATCTAACCATCCATTTATTCAGATGTTTAGATCCATATCCAAGCCCTGTCTCTGTAATTACAGAAGAATGTCAGCCAACAGTGAATTTATTTGAAGGCCTTTTCTAGTAATGCATACACCATGAGTAATTTTACCCAACATAAATCTTATTCTTCAAAAGGTCAAGAAAGTATAGAAAATAGATAGTTATGAGATGAATGACTAGCTCTTGTTTCCTCTCCTGTTTCAGTTAGGCTTCTGAAAGTAATTCTTTTTGAGAAATTATAAGGGTTACGTGCTGAGGGATCTGTAAGAGCTTGTATTTACAAAGGATTGAGCTTACAATGTAATTCTATGCTGCAGTTGCTTCCCTAGTTACTTAAGTAGGAACCAGAGACACTGAAACACTCTCCCATAGCACGTTGTTCGTTCACTTCTCATCAGAGAGCACTAGTCTCTGATAAAAATTACTGGTTAAATAAACAAGTTTTTCTAAAACTGTTTTCTCTGTTCTGTCTTCACAAATAACTCCTGTTACTAAGATTTGCAGGCTGAATATTTTAGAGGAATGGTTATAATGATTGAAGAAACTGCAGTGTGTTTTGCTAGTCTTAATTTGTACTCTAGTGGCTCATATCTGCAGAGCTGAGGACTTGGTCCCAAATTCAGATCTGCTTCAAACTACAGCAAGCTGATGCAGAGTTGTGCTTCATGCTGCACAGGTGATGTGGAATATCCCTGCTGCGTGCTGGCAGCCTAATTAATGCCTATGGTCCTTATACTGTTGGAATAATTTCATTTCATTTGAGTAACGGTTGGAATAGTTCCAAAAATATTTTTTTAGAGATTATAAGGTCTATTCCTGATTATATTACAAATACATCAAATGTCAAATATTCCTCAGAAATATAAATATGCTGATCTCTCCAAGGATATTTAATAATAATGTATAGACTAGTAGGGATTTAAATGGACTATAACATAGTTTTTAATTTAGGGAATCAATTCAATTTATAACCTTTGACCTATGGCCAGTCTCAGCCTTGGTTCAGTTTTGTGAGATAATTTGCTCAAATTCTTTCCTCTAGACAAGTTCTGATTCTCCAATTTAAATTGCTGAGTTTTGGCCTGAGTCCCACTGTCAGAAAACCTCTTAATTCTTGTTCATTCTGCTCCTCTTGCACTCTGTGTTGAAAAGCTTTCCTAGTGTGATAATTTTATGTTCCTAAAAAAATAGGAAAATCTCTGTAGTTCCTTCAATAGACAGTGGTGATGTTGGGGGTCTTTTATGTTGTTTTTTTTTTAAATCCCCATTTGAAAGTGTCATAATATATGCTGCCAGCCAGATGAGCTACTGAAACAAGCACTTCTGGCACCATGCTTCCTACTAGGTGTCTTCCTATAATCCCTCAGATTAGTAGGCAAGGTTCTGAAAATGATGAAGAAGAGAAACAGGAGAAGTGAAAGGTGTGAGCCACTGAGTAAATATGAGGGGAAAGTGCACTAACAAGGGAGTCAACAAGGTTATCGTAAGAGTAGAAAGGAAAGACAGTGCCAGAGGTGACAACATGAAAATGGAAGAAAGTGATAGTTTTCCTCTTCCAAATACCCATCTGCAAATGCTGGTAGCCAAATTCTCACCAAATCTATTTTCCAGGAATTCTGTTCACTCAGGAGGAGAGACCAAAGTTTTAACTTGGCGATTGGATTGCGTGATAAGAAAATTACACTAAAAATAATTTGTCCATCATTACTTTATGTCCAATTCATGCAGACTCAAGGAATTTCAGAAAGACAGCACAAGAGAAATAGATCCATATAATTGAGGAATGCCTGCAATTCAATTGGTACTCTATTAATAAAATATTTTAAAAGGGTGGCATGCTTTACATATATTTGTGTCATCCTAACTCTGGGATTACTTGCATAACTGCATGAAGGAAAACTTATTTTGTTACTAAATAAGGGATTTGGTTCTTGGAAAACCCCAGCAGACTGAGTGATATGGGCCAATAACAGCAAGGAAAAAGTTGTGTTCCTACATCTAGTAGATTTATAGAAGTGCAGAATTGAAGTCTTGAGTCTGTTTTAGGAGCATATTTAGTTGCAGGCTTCTTCTAGATAAACTGATATCCTCCAATTCAGTACTTTTTAATTCTTTCTCTATTTCGCAAAAGAAATACACTTTTCTAACTTTTTGAACAACTAAACCAGTAAAATGTGAATCGCAATCCAATCTTGTATAATATCTTTGCTACTATGATTTTGTTAGCCTGACTTCAATAGCTATACAGATCTCCACACAGAGGAATTAATTCTCTTTAATACTTTTATTGCACTGGAATAACATGATGAGCATGTATGCAGGGTATTCATTGAAATGCATTTACCATTGTAAATGTAATGATATGTAATATATGTAATGTAATGATACATAGATGTGTAATATCGTTTACTTTGCATGTAAGTATCGAAACCTTTTTTGTACCATTTTGGAGGACAGATCAGATGAACCACTGGTGTTCTCAACTTATAGCAGCAACCCATCTTTCTACAGAAGTTCCCATCAGCCAGTTTTAAGACATCTCTTCAGGATTTTATAACTTATTGGTTATACTTCCATCCACCATAGCTGTGACATCTTTGTAGAAAAGTCTTCTCATGCCTTCACTTGAATATCTTGCATTTGCATATCTTTTGTGTTCTGGAACATGAACAGCATGAAAGAGAGAAGATACCTGCTATGCTCAGCTTCCCAGTGGCCTCAGTATGTCTACAAGAGAAGATATTTAGTGATGTGCTGAGTCAATTCTACAGACAACTCCTGCTTCTGTTAAGTTTTGTTAGCTGTTCACCTGTCCATACTTGTTCTGCTCCAGTCTGCCATCTTCTTGATTATTAATTTCATTGTAGGAAGCTTTTGGACACTGAGGATGAGCTCTCTGACATCCATTCGGATTCGGTCCCGCTGGAAGTGCGGGACTGGTTAGCTTCTACATTCACAAGGGAAATGGGAATAGTAAGAAGGAGGCATGAAGAAAAGCCCAAATTCCGAAGCATTGTGCACGCTGTACAGGCTGGGATTTTTGTAGAAAGGTGAGAGCTTTATTTTCCTGTTACATCAAGTACTGCATTTAACCACGGTGTCTGTTTCTGAAGATTGCTTAAGTGGTGGGATGAACCTGAAGCAAATCTTTAAGCCAAAATTTACATTTTCATTTCCTCAATTGCTCAATTTTTCTATACAGAAATCCAAATGAAAATTCTAAATTTGTAATGAAATCTCCTGAACTTGGGAATATTCTGGAAATGAACTTGATGGCTTTGAAACTTCTACACTAAAATGCACCAAAGACTGCACTAACATTTGAGAGTAATATACCATCAGAGGGGCTTTTCTCCTAAGTCGATAAAAAGATTTATGTCACCTCTGGGATCAGACCCTCAAATAGCTTAGTGTTATTTCACAAACAAATTAAAAAAAAATAAATTGTTCCAGTAATTTTTAAAGGAGTGCTATTCCTTAATATTTTATTCGTTCTTTTAGGATGTACCGAAGAACTTCTAGCATGGTTGGTTTGGCTTACCCAGCAGATGTGATAGTAACATTTAAGGTAAAATAATTCTCATCATTGTGGAATTTGAATGTATTTGTACATATGTTTAGTGATTTTTAGGGTTAATGAGTGTATTTGTCTGCTGAACATACCCTAGACATAGTAAATACTACAGAGCTGAGCACGCGGAAAAGAGAAATTTATAGTTAAAAATTAAAAAAATAGGAAATGATGCTGTTTATTGTTTCACTGATTAGTTGTGATTTCATTACAGATGCCATTAGAGCAATAGGATGAAATTAGTATAAATTACCAGTGATATGGTAAGCAGCATCTCAGCAGCATTTGTTTCCTTTTTAGGAAAGAAAAAGGAGTGATAGTATTGGGATAGAGCTAACAAAAGAAGCTGCAGCTTATGGAACAAGTATAGTGTTTGCTGTGAATTAAAGGCATTACTGTAGTTCACCCAAAAGGCAATCTTTTATAGTGATTAAGTTCTATGGCTATGTATGTAATTAGAAAATGCTATTTGCTGAGAATGTAGTATTTCACTTTTTCTCCTGAAAGTCAAACACTTTTATACTCAAATTGCTATATGGCTATAGTGTTCATGACATTGCATAATAGCCTGTTAAAAGATGGGGTGTTCACATTAGCTCTATGAAGTTCTGTAGACAATGTGTGTGAGAAAGTTAAATTTGAAAGATTAAGGCCTACAGAGTTGCATGGGTCATGTTACAAGTATTTTATTCATAACTGGCACAATGATTTTCATTGTTAATACTGAAAAACTCATCTACAGTAGGAGTTTCAAAGAGTTGGATGATAGAAAAACACCCAAACTCTCCATCTTCCCTCCAAAAAACCCCAAAATGTCTTTCTCAGTGATTAACTGGAAACCTACTTAAACAGATGGAAATTATATTTGGTTTTGGTTTTTTTTTTCTTTTCCCTTCACCTACAGGATGTTGATAAATGGTCTTTTGACGTATTTGCCCTAAATGAAGCAAGTGGAGAGCACAGTCTGAAGTTTATGATGTATGAGCTGTTTACCCGATATGACCTTTTGAGCCGTTTCAAGGTCAGAAACTAGCCACAAATAAAACTATGTATGCAAGTACAAGTATGTCAAATTTAAAATACAAGAAAGATAGAATATGTTTGAAATGTTTTTTTATTGTACAATGCAGTGGAGAATTTCAAAGAATAAGGCAAATCAAATGTTATAATATGCCAATAGTTCTACCAAATGGAACTTCACATAGAGCATGCAAATTTTTCTGCAACCCAAAAAATGGAAGTCTGTGTAGTCCCATGTCGACTCAGTTCAGTATGGGATGTTGCTAGTGAGCAGTTAGATGCTGTAAGCATCAAATAAGCAGAGTATGTATACAGCCTATATTTACTCAGTGGTACTGGATCAGTATCCCAGCTTCATGGAACAAAGATTCCTGATGAAGCAGAAAACTTTAGTTAATCCTAAATACTTTTTTCATGGCCTAGATCATAGTATGTTACCCACCACTGTGAAGGGGTTTCAGCTGAACCTTCCTTTTCTAACCAGCTTCAGGATATATAAGGAGAATATATAAGAACTTTTCAGTGGTGTCTGCAGGGTGTTGCAATACAATATGAAGCACTTATAAACAACTTCAAAAGTCTGAGATAAAAAATGGATTAAAATGCCAAATTTGTCATAATAGTACCAAATGAATGTTTCATTATAGTTCCAAAACCTCTCCACTGCAAAACTCCATGCTTCCTTCAAAAAGGCTGACTCACCCTAAAGTTGATTTGAATATTTTAATTTTAGCAAATAACCCATTAAATATTTTAACAAACATCCCATCAAGATTTTCCCTTCAAGCTGTGGGTGCTTGAAGTCAGAACCATACCAGGGCTACCATTAACAGCACAGTCAGAAAGTACATGATATTACTGTCTCAGTGTGCTTAAGCCCATTCTTAGTCCCACTTTTTCGTTTACCTTTTAGTTACCTTTACTAGTTTTAGTTTACCTTCTAGGAGTTTTAAATGAAGAAAAAAATCTTAAGGAGTAATTTCATTATATGTGTGTTGTGGCTTAACCCTAGCTAGCAACTAAGCCCCACAGAGCTGCTTGCTCACTCCCCAGCAGGATGGAGAGGAGAACTGGGAGGGTAAAAGAGAAAATTTATGGGTTGAGATAAGAACAGTTTAAGAATTTAATAATAATAATAATTAATAGAAATAAAAATCAGGAAAGACAAGTGATGCAAATGCAAACAATTGCTCGCCACCAAATGACTGATATCTTTGAGCAGCAGCCCCCTGGCCAACCTTCCCCCTAGTTTTATTGCTGAGCATGGTCTTAAACTATAGAATATTCCTTTGGTCACTTGGGGTAGACTGTCCCAGCCGTCTCCTCTCCTAACTTCTTTTACACCCCCAGCCTACTTGCTGGTGGGGTTGTATGAGAGGCCGAAAAGGTATTGGCTCTGTGTGAGCGCTGCTCAGCAATAGCTAAAATATCTCTGTGTTACCAACAGTGGTAGCACAAATCCAAAACACAGCCTCATACTAGCTGCTATGAAGAAAATTGTACCTCAGCCAAAACCAGCACAATGGGAAAATAAATGGGACTAGATAATACCTGTTGAATAATATGTTGCTGGGAGGAAAAGAAGGAAGGGAATTCGTACTATCACATTTAAGGAAATCTTGTCTTAGGCAAGCTAAAACTGGTGACGAAAAGGGGATAATCCTTTTATTAGACTCCTGTCTGTCATGCCTTTATTATATGAGCAATCTATGCATTCCTGGTACAGACAGACATGTCTTGAAAACTATTTGGTTGATAGCTCTGCTGTCTCTTGTACACTAACCACATGCTATGCATGGTGTATGTAGAGGTATATTAGATCTATAAGAGTTGGGTGAAGACTCCCTGATGCATATGAAATATTAGGTCTTTACATTTTTATTTTTTCTTTTTTTGTTTCTTAACTGAATTCTATGGTACATTTATTTGTAGTTTATTTATTGCGTGATTAACTTTGCAGCTGTTGCAGGAAAAAACAACAATTTTAATTTTTGCTTCTCCCCAGATCCCTGTTCCCAATCTTATTTCATTTGCTGAAGCTCTCGAAGTTGGTTATAGCAAATACAAAAACCCATATCACAATCTGATCCATGCAGCTGACGTTACTCAAACTGTGCATTACATAATGATTCACACTGGGATCATGGTAAGAAATACTGCAAAGTTCAATTTATGTCTTTTCTCAAACCCTGCTGTTTTGAATGAATGTTTGTGTGTGTCTTCTCTTAAGGAAAAAGCTCTCTTGAAAACTGTGCAGGGATAGATTTTGAACTGCCATCCTGGCTGTGAAATTTATGTTATTTTAACAGTTCTTCCGGGCTGGAACTCTCCTGGTGCAGAGGAAAATAGAAGGAAAAAAAATTCCTCCTTACATTCTTTTTGCTTTTAATTGCCTGAGCTTGAGTATTGCAGATCATACCAAAAGAGGTACATTTGCAGGAGTGGCAGGTGAGAATTTTTCACTTCCACATCAGAGCCTGGGAGGTGTGAAGAGGCAAGCAAGCTTTAGTATCTGCTGAGGTCTTGGCCATTGAAAGATACCCTGAATCTGTGTAGGCTTACTCAAGTACTCTGCAGCTGCTTTTTCTTTTAGTTTATAACCATATT
Source organism: Psittacus erithacus (assembly GCA_009867235.2). Lineage (NCBI taxonomy): Eukaryota > Metazoa > Chordata > Aves > Psittaciformes > Psittacidae > Psittacus > Psittacus erithacus. The sequence continues at coordinate 98,184 of WYDI02016170.1, forward strand.
TAGGATTGTTCTTGCATACTTTATGTCCCTATAGTAGGTAGAAAACTGCATTTGCCTTGCACTATTGAAATATCCCAATATTTTTTTGTATTTGCTTTGGGAACTGAAGTGAATCTGTGCAAGCATTTTTACTGTAAACACTTAGATTTAATACCAGCAGTGGGAGTATCCTCGCTGTCAGCTTGCTAGACATCTCAGTCAGTGGCCTTTTGATGTTTTGTCTTCAGTCTGAATGCACTTGTTTCAAAAAAAAGGAAAAAAAAGGTGGGAAGTGACAGTGTCTGATCTGTTGGCAGAGCCATGAAAATATTCCGCAAGACTTGGGTAGAAAAATTTTAAGGACTGATTCTAGATGTTTGTGCTCTAATATATCCACAATGAATGACAGTAGTTCATGTATGTTCAGCCTTTTCTCAGTGAAAGCTTTCCCTTTGGCTTCAGTGAACGCAAGAATGTGTCCCTAGTCATTGCAGGCCTTGATTCTGTTGTTTGAAGAAAGTGTTTTGCTTCTAAGCATCAAGTTTTTAAAGCTACATTTTAACAGAAGTACAGAGTGCAGAGTGAACCCTGGAGTCTTTGGCCGGCCAAGATTCCTTTCCACATTGAGATGATTTCTTGAGAAAGGACTTCTATATCAGACTGAAGCATAGCTAGACAGCTCTTGCCAGGATGACTCCAAATCAAAGTTGTTGTGTATTGTATTCACTTATCAAAATAATATTTTAATAAAAGAAGAAGCTTGAACAGATTAAATCATGGTTCCTATCCTATCCTTGTCTTCTACTGTAAGATCAACCGCAGGTGATAAGTGATGTGAGACATCTTTCTTGCATGTATACACCTGGATCAGCAACTTAACAGGGAAGAAAATCCCTTTGTTGTATTATATGTTATAAACGTCCTTTTGGCCTATTGTATCTATGCCAGTCTGCTCTTCAAAAAAGACAGTAGCATCCAGATTTCCTTTATGATTCCAGAACAAGGTTCCAGCTTCCAGAGCTATACTAGCCAACTTGTGATGTTTAGCCATTGATTAAACAGCTTTACAAAACACTTTGTATATCACTGAATACTGAATAAAGGAACCTGCTTCGTATTTGAATATCTGCTATTCCATTGGGTGCACACGAGAATGAGAAAGGTCTCTCCAACACTATTAGCATCTTAACCCTTAACAGCACTTTGAAGTGATTTGGATAACTATTTTTGAAAAAACTTCGACTTTATTGCTGTTACTTTGCTATAAACCTTATTAATGTTGCCATGCTGCTACAAAATATTCCTGTAACATTAGGACAGGTTGTAAATATTCACATTTGAATTGTTGAATTATGGCATTGGAAAGTTCTTGGAAAGATATCTAACTGGGACAACACTTAGTGAAGAGTGCCTTCAAACAGATGCAGCTTGCCAGGGAGAAGGAACATTTATAGAAATCAGCCTTTGAAAGAGGGCCTAGTGATTCTGCAGCTTGCAAAGTATTTCTGTCCCAAATGTCATTTCCCATTTGAGAATGCATCAATATCATGAATATGGTCTATTTAACTTGCTGGGTTTTTTTCCTGTTGCCTGATTAACCCTACAGAACCCTACTCAATAACAATTTGAAGTTTGCTCCTCAGGCTAATAGTTTTCAGAGTGCATCCATTATAGAGTCATAGAATCATAGGATAGTTAGGGTTGGAAAGGACCTTAAGATCATCTAGTTTCAACCCCCCTGCCATGGGCAGGGACATCTCCCACTAAACCATTATAATGCCTCTTTCAACTCTGTTGTACCTTCTAACAAACGCCTGGATTAGAGTCAGTTTGATGCAATTCTATGTCAAATTCCTGTGGTATTTTTGCAGATTGGCATGCAATTCTTGTGCTTTCACTGCATCTTAAGGAACTGATATTAACTCCCAAATCATCCAAAGAATTGCTATCTTACTTGTCCACTTCTAAAAAATATACTGAAGCAAATGCTTCAAAAAGGTGGGCTTTAGAAAATCCTTTTCATGATTCCTGTTGTTCAAATCATGCATTTTGTATCTTTTGTAGGCAGCCGTATTTCAGCATTTGCTCAGAGTTTGTGCTCCTCTGCAAGCTTTATAGAGATTCAAGTGAAGAATAACATATATTCAGAGTCAGAGCTAAAGAAATAAAATAATCACTGTATTTTCAGACAGTTGCTGTCTGTCCTAAGAAAGAAGATCCAACCACCTCAGATAAATGTGTTAGAAAGTTATACAGATGGCACACAATCTATTAACCTTCCCAAGAGATTAAATCCCAGATGATAAGACAGAAATATTTAACTCAGGCTTGCATTTATGAAGTCTTCATCTTTATAAAGATTTAAAAATCCAAGTTCCAGGGAATACATCTTATAAAGAACTTTTGAGTCATCGATCATCTTCCCACCATCCCTTTTCTCCTCCCACATACCTGTATTGCTCAAACTAAAGGAAAAATGTCTTTACTGTCAATAAGTGCATTGAAAGAGGCTCCCTTTCTTAATCATATTTTAATCCATCATTGTCTAAAAAAATAGTTGGAACCAGAGCTCATGAAAAGTTTAATTTTATTTATTTGCTTATAAGCAATTTATAATACTGGAAAATATCAATGGGAGAGATCTTTTCTTGTAGGTGTTACACCTGCATGGCGTAGTACCTTCAAGGAGGGAAGCAGGTTCCATCTTTTCGCAGTCTTGCAGACCTTCACATACCTGCTTTTCCCTCTGCCTTTGGGAAAAACACGTGTTAACTGTCTCTGACTTCCTTAGAAATTCTTTAGATAAAGTAGTTCTCTAATTCTCTAATTTGAATACTGTTTTAAATTTCAGCTGTACATCTACAGTCTCTAGAATACTTGCTCTTATATAGTACCATATGAAGTTTCTGTGTAGCTTATAGATATTGTTTGTAAGGAATGCTTTTCTTCTTACAAATGCATTGTCTAGCAACTAGTTTGGTTACTTTAAAAGCTGATTGTTGAAAGGCATCTTGAAGAAAAAGTTTTTGTTTAGCTTTAGTTACTAATAATTTCTGGGTTTCTACTCTATTTGGTATGTTGAAAATGTTGTGAAAATGAAGACTGGTCATGGCCTGGGTTCTTGTGACACACAATGCGATGAAGGTCATCGTTTCCATTTTTAGATCTGCTTACAGGACATTCTCATTCCTCTGTTGTGACCTTTTTAAATCTATACTTCACCAACAGCCAGTACTTGTTGTTCCTTAGCAGTCTTTTTTTTTTATTGACTGAATGACCTATTTCATTATTCTCACATTGCTTATGAATCTTGACTGTTTCCTTTCTTTGAAAGAAATACTACTATTGGCAGCTTTTACTACTTCTGGCAGCTTATACATATTATATCCATTCATACACATGTATGTGCATATATGGATGAATAAGGATGAGATCATTCTTGAGTCCTTTAGTACAGAAGCTTTCTTTACAAAAAAAAAAATCTGAAATATGTGTGGAAGTGCTTGAGTGGCATTTGACTTAATCAGTCCTATGACTGTGGGGGTTAATTATATGATTTTTCTGCCCCCATTTTTAGATGGAGTAAATTTTCTCTTCAAGGATGATTTATCATTCAAGAAATAGAACTTGAAAGATAAAATAACACAGGTTATTTTACAAACTGAACAATGCAGAAGAGCCTTAGTTAGCAAGAGGTATAAAAGCGCACAAAACTAGGGTCTGCATTATTTTGTATACATGATCTGTGTTTTGTTCTTTCTGTACACAGACCTTTTGTCCTATGTAAATGTATACTAGCCTTGTACACCCTTTTTTTGCGTTAGTACAAACTATGATAAAATTTAGAACAGGAAAATCTCCCATGGGCCTAATTTTAGTGCTATGTACACTGGTAAAATATAGTTAATGCTGATGTTGTACCTAGAATTTATTATGAGCCATTTATATTGCTGACTAAAAGACAAATTATAATCTTAACTTCATATCAGTTTTTTAGATGAAAATAGTGTAATTTGGTGAGTGCATGTAGGGGCTGGTAGGTTAGATACTTCCTACTCAAAACAGCTACAAAATATACCATACAATTATCTTAGTAACTTATATTTTTCGCTGCTAATATTTGCTTTCCTAGTGACCACAAGGATGTTAATTTGGTCTTAGAAAAACCATAACAAGTACAAGGAGGTATTTTACTGTATAATATTGAGGTGTTACGGATATATAGTTACCTGGAATAAGACAAGAATAAAGTTTACTTAAATTGAAGGTGATACAAAACATCTCCAATACTGTAGTGTTTAATCTGAGTTAGGCTCTTATAGAGAATATGATTAGGATTTGTTTTTTGTTTACCAGCACTGGCTCACAGAACTGGAAATTTTAGCAATGATCTTTGCAGCTGCCGTCCATGATTATGAACATACTGGGACTACAAACAATTTTCATATTCAGACAAGGTAAGTGAAGTGGTCTCTTAGGTGTGATATCTGGAGTTTGCTGTTCATTGGTCTAAACTGTTTCATAGCTCTTAACTGAAACAGCCAGGAAGTAGCCAGGTCATTCCTGATTTTACAAGTTGCTTCCTTGGCCTCTGTACAGTTAATGGGACTGCTCACATGAACAAACACAGTGTGGAAAAGTAAGGAGTCAGTGTTTGAAATCATTATATATATTTTGGAGCTGATAGGTCAGGATTAAGTCCGTAACATACTTGTGCCCTGAGATGTGCCCTTCAATATTGAACAAATCTAAATCTGCAGCCGAAATAAAAACACAGTTCTTTTCTCCCTCAGCATAGTCTGGATAAAAATAAACTTCATTTTGTAGTTCCAAATTTATATTACTTTTCTGGTTTTGTCATTAATATTTTGCTGTGAAGTATTGCAAAAGTGGAAAATTAATGTTAGCCTTTGAATTTTTCTTGGGCATACTTGCAAACAGGTATTTGTTTTGTGAAGAGGCTCATTCTTCCCTCCTAGTGGAACTTGGCCCTGATGTGGCATCCCAGGACCATGATTCCAGGCTTCTTCTACCTGAGAAAAGCTGATTAAATGGCTGTCATAATCATACCAGATCTTAGAACTGTTTAAAACTAGCCGCAAGTAGCTGTAAGGATCAAAGTCTGCTTCATAAACATATGTGATTGGTAAATCACAGATTTTCTCATGATTTTAATGGGATTATGCATGTAAATGTATTTAGGTAGGTTATAGTTTGTTCCCTCTAAATGAAGGTTCCAATCCTGTTTTCCTTTTTTAAATTCCTTGGTACCATAGCATACATCTAGGTGGTTACACTGAGTGTACACTATTGCTCAACAGAACAAGATGTTGATTTTAGCTTATTAGTATCATAGTAAGATATGCTGCTAAATCATCGTACCTTTCTTCTAGTACAGACTTTTCAGTTGACCAAATTGAAATGCTCATGAATAGTTTTCTCAGAACATAAGTATAGCAGAGAGGGGAGACCCAAGGTTGCTTAGCAAATAAGATCAGGTCTTAAGGAAACAAATTTACCAAGAATTAATGGTGTTCGAAGCTAACTATGATAAATCCATACTGCTTCACAATTTGTAAAAATCTATATGTACTTCTGGTATTGTAGATCAGACTTTAATTAAGAGGAAAAGGATACTGGTTTTGTCAAATATAAATGAAGCATTGTTATATAAATGTTATATAAATAAAACGTGCGTTTAAAACCATGACTTTCCCACAAACAGTACATACAATGGTATAATAACTTTTTATGCACTTAGACTAGAAACTTTATTAGTATTTGATACAATAAGAGCAAATAAATATAGTTTGATACATATATTCAATAGTTCTTACAGAGAATACGCAGTCCTGCCTTCCCCAAGGCTGTCATCAGGATGCTACTGCAAATTCTGCCTTTATTTTAACACAGGTCAGATGTTGCAATATTGTACAATGATCGTTCTGTTCTTGAAAATCATCATGTAAGTGCTGCTTATAGACTCATGCAAGAAGAAGAAATGAACATCCTGACAAATTTAACCAAAGATGACTGGAGGTAAGACCTACTGTGACATTCAAACTTAATTCCAGTATTTAAACATAATGAAAAGAAACAGGCCTTCGCTGTGGAGTCTGTTTTAGGAGCTCAGATTACAGGAAGAAACTTTGGCGCTGGAAGGTGTAATGGATATTTAGAGCTTAGAGAAGACACTGTGGTGTAAAACAGTACTGTTTTGGAGATACCTTATTAAGTCCAAGAGAGATTGTGCATTTATGAGGAACAATTTGGACTGCATGGACAGTGTCAGGTGAGATAGCTCTTCAGGAAAATCACTGTGCTCCCCTTCTTGAGCTAGGTAACCGCTGTTTAACAGTGGTTTAAAACCTCTGCAGAGTCACATTCTGCTGCCAGCTTGAGCACTACTGCCTCTGGAATTTCTGCTATGTAACAGCACAGCAGTCACATCTTGCTTAAGCATTAAGAACTGTATTAACTGGAGAGTCAAAATGTAATCAAGTAAACGCCCAGGAACACTACAGAAATCTTTTTTTTCTTCTCCTTCTTAGTTGTAGTGTATCTCCTGAATAAAATTTTACCAGCTGAATGTATCAGGGTCATAATTGATACCAAGACCTATAGGACCAAAACGAACAAGTGTTAGAGATAAGACTTTCTCCATTATTAAAAAGTACATGTTATCTTTGTATATCTTTAATTACTCCATGTGACACTTAAAAGATATGTTTTCCTCTGTTATTGTAAACATAGGTATTATTCAGATATCCTAAAAATAACTTAAATAAGTGGCCTGTAAATTCAAAGAGGAATGTTCAACTTCTGGGAAAGTCTCCTACTGTGAATGGTGCCACCATGAATAAAAAAGTTATATTTTTATATATATATATGC
>WYDI02016172.1:0-34139 GCA_009867235.2 Psittacus erithacus
TCAGCACCATCTCCTGCAGGGAGAGAAGTTCAAGGCTTTCCTGGCGCCCGGAATGGAAACGGAGAGGAGACCCAGAAAGTGGTGGGACAGGGAAGGAAAGGGCCTCCTACAGGGTCTGCAGGTGGGCTGAGAAGTGGCAGCAGAAGCAGCACTGGGGACAGCCAGCCCCAAGGGCTGCCCTCCCACCCTGCAGGCCCCCTCAACTCCCCTCAGAGACGCTGCCCAGAGTCCCAGACCCCCACTCTGCTCCCCCCCGACAGCCCACATGGCTTGAGCCGGCACTGGGTACCTGAAGGAGGTGGTCTGGAAATGCAGAGGAGCTGCCCAGGCGTCCTCAGTACTGCCCACTGCCACAGGCAGCTGCGTGTGGGACACAGGGCGCCCCAGCCACACAAAGCTCTGCACAAAAGCAGGGCTCAAAGTGCAGATCCACAGTCATGGGGGACCACCAACGCCCCAGGTCCTTTTCTGTATAGCTGCTGCAGTCACCACTGTATACTGGCTCTTATTCCTCCCCCGGGGCAGGAATTTGCAATTGTCCTTGCAGAAGTTTTGATGCTCCTTCCACCTTAGCACTTTCTCCAGCCTTTGAAGGTCCCTCCACTTGGCAGCCCAACCTCTAGCATATCAGCCTCTCCTCACAGTTTTGTGTCATTAGCAACCTTACTAATGGGTATATTCTGAGATGTATTCTAGAGTATATTCTGCCTCATCTAATTCATTAATAAAGGCATCAAATAATATTGGACCCAATATTGAGCCCTGGGTTAGTTACCATCTTCCAGCTACAATTTCATGTCATTGATTGTCATGCTGAATCCATCTGCCTGAGCTCTCAACAAAAGTCTCCGCTCTAACCCCTTTCTAAAAACCCTATTTTAAGCTTATGCGGTAAAATTAGCACGTATAATGGAAACTTTGCTTGTAATCACATCTCAGTAGCATGTTTGAGATTCATCATGACATTCTGGTGAGGCAGATCCTCAAAATTTTGTGGAGATCTAATGCCCACACAGTTGCTGCTTAGCAACCAAGAGCTTCTTCAGGAGAAAGCTAATCTTTTGCAGCCTGGGAGTTGGTTGCTGTGACTTCCACTTCAGAAGGAGGAGAGCTGAAACTGTAAAGTGTGTGGCTTTCAGCACATTCATCTCCAAGAAGATACCAATACTTTATTCCTCACATAATTATCTGTGTCGCTATCTGACCTAAGCACATCTCAAAGCCAGCCGCTGCCTTGAAGATTTCCCCAGTGTTCTGGGGCCATAAGGAAGGCTCGCTTCTTTCCTCAGGAAGATTATTGCTTATAGGTCTGTCCTGTGTCAGAATCCAGGCTGTTCTGAAAGTGTTCTCTTTTATACACTTCAATTTATTCATTTTCTCAGCCCAAGTAGCATTAGCCCAGCCTTGAGAAACATTGGCCATGCACCTAGTGAGGAGGTGGGGCCAGCTGAGTCTCACTACTTGCTTGGTGTAGTGGGGGTGTGTTGCCTGACCTACAAAATTACCACAGGATACCTGCTCCATAAGGTGCAGTGTCTACTGATCTTCTAGTGCTCTTTCCCTGCCATGGAAACAAGACACTGTACATGAAGAGGAGACAGAAGTTAAAAATTTGCTTCTCAGCTGTGGTTCAGCTGTTCTTTATGTTAAAAACTGACTCTGAATCTCTGATAACATTCTAGCTAACTCATGCCGCACTTCTCATTTTTTCTGTCATTTTCGTTGTCCTTTAATAGGTCCACTCTGATGTGTGATTTACTTTGCTCTAACACTTCTTAGGGTCCTTTCTGTAAATATTAAGAAGTTACCTTGGAATTCCTTCTATAAATATTAAGGCAGTCTTAACCAGCATCTTTTATGGTCTCTGTGGCAACATTTTGGAGCTATTTTTAGGCCCACAGTCTTGAAGGCTGGTGTGCAGAATTCATCATCTTTTTGCTCCAGGAGATTTTCTTGTCCAATAGGATTTTAAATTCTGTAACCTCTCTGACAAGCAATCTGGTACTTGGTATTCCTTATGGCTCCAGATTTTAACTTGTGCCAAATGTAAATGTTCCTTGCTATGAGATAAGAACTGACCTTTCTCACAAGTGGCATGCAAAAACATCTATTTCCTTCTAGTTTGCAGATTTTAAATTGTATTTCTGCTCAATCTTTGCCCAAATTAAATTTTTGTTCAATTTTCTCAAAGGTTATATTTTCCACACCTCTGGACAATGAGTTTTCCTTCTTTAGAGGCTGCCCAACCACTCTGCTTTTTTTTTGTGGTTCTGGCTTTTTTTGTTTGGTTGGGGTTTTTTTAATGCCATAATACAAGAATTTCTGCCTAATATAAGAAATAGACTCCATCTAGTACAGAGTCAAGAAGAGGTTTTTTCCTTAAGTCTTTCTTATATTTATTTACCTCACAAAATGTTTGCCTTTTGTCCAATAGAGCAATGTTGTTTGGCTACAGAACCATTGCTGAAATACTGCTGCAAAACAAATCTTTCCCACCCTGTGCATGTGCAACTGTATATTCTTACCTAAGTTCAGAGAATTTGTTCTTGTTCTTCAGGATTTTCACCCTCTTCCTATTGTTAGGGTAGTTTTGTGCTCTACTTCTGTCTTCCAGCAGCCTTTTGTCACTTTGACTGTCACCAGGCTCTTGTGTAGGTTTTTGTTCCAGCATCCAAACCGTTAAAGTTGCTCTGGAATAGCCGTGGACTCACAACTCTCCTGGCCTCCTTTTCCTACTTGTTGCAGTAGTCTTTCATCATCTGGGTCTTTTGGAGATGAGAAACACTTATTTTTCCAGTAAATAGTTTGTAAATAATAAAAGATTTTTCACGAGTCTGTTTTGTTAATGTCTCTGGTCACCTATTGTCCATAAGGGGGCAATGTATTTCAAGAAGAACCGAAGTCTTCAAATGCATGGAAGTGTAATCAGGACCCAAGATTATGTGTATGGTTACTTTTCCCACTGGAGTGTCTGTTTTCCTTCATCTGATAAGGAGTTTGAAGGATCCCAGCCCTATGGTGTTACTGTTTTAAAAGACATTATGTCTGATGGGTGTTGAGAAATTGAATTTTGTTCAAATATGCTCTTCAGTTAAGACAGTTGTGCTGTGTTTATCTTTTCTTTTGCTGTAAAGGCTGAGCAAAACATATTTGTAAGTAAACAGGGCAAAATTGTTTTATTTTCCAGTATTCCCTACCAAGAACTAGTACAAAAATATTGCTCATCTAAAACTATATGATTTTGGAAAAAGAACTTTAGCAGAGATTACAGGAGGAATATCCTGTCAGCTGACAGTTCATCCACTTTTATGCCCTCATAACAGTGCTCTGTTTAGAACTGGCAGAGGGAAAGATAATTTTACACCTCATATTTGCCATTCTTGGTCCAGCCTGATCCTTCACATAAAATAAAGAAGCCTTGTGGCCAGATGCCATCTGTAGCCAACAGTTGGGATTAGACAGAAGATGATTTCCAGTGATACTCTCTTTCCTTTACCTGTACTGCAGTCTTGGGAGCCTGTTACAGCAGCACACTGCCAATAGCGCTGCTTGGTTTGTGGCATCCAGGGCACCTCCCTGTGCTAGACACAGCTTTTTTTTTTTTTTTTTTTTTTTTGGTGCAAGAATGGTAGTGTGGTCCTGTGCATGTCACAGTGGTGTGCACTTGCACAGTTACTTTGTATCATTCTCTTTCAGAATACATCATTGATCATTCACTGTCCTGAAAAGCATGTGGTGATGTGCAGAGAAGACGATGTCAGTCACACCCTCTTCTCTGCTGAATACTGACTGAAAGATGTAAGGAATTGTCGATATCCAGATCCACATAGCTGAGGACAGTGCTTGTGAATGAAATGCAAGGAATTGCTCCTGTTAAGCAAGTCTCTTAACAGGTTTTTTGGTTGGTTCCAGCTGCTGTCATCTGAAAGTCCACTCTGAGCAGATTTTTGGTGGTATGGTAATGTTTCTGAATGCATGCTAGAAACCGTAGCAAAAAATACTTTCACTGTGTTAATGACTGAAGTCATTAGTGTCTACAGAGGCCAGGTTCCCAATACCATTTAAATACCAGGCAGTCTGAGTCACTCCTGATCATCAATTTGGGAAAAAAAAATCATTCCTTTGCTGAAAGATAGCATGATGAGGAGTGACCTCACAATTACTCTGCCATTTCATGGGGCTGGTAATCTTGGTGCGGAACATAGCACATCTTCCCTAAGCTTGGGATGAGCCATCTGCAGTCTACTCTTTTATGGCCCAATGCTGCAGGTGCATAAAAAGATACTTCAGTCTTCATGATGCTGTCCTTTGCCCTCTGCAGAGCATAAACCCTTTTTTTTTTCTTTTGTCCCTTGTCCTTCGTAGGCAACAGCAGCTACCACCAATGGAGCCCTGGTTTTTTTCTCCATTTGAGTTTTCTCTTATGCCACTCCTTGTTAAATGTGTCACAAAATCCAGTCCAGGCTCTGTGCTGACAGAATTTCAGCCCTTTGGAAGAGATGACAGATTCATATTTGTGCTGCCTAGTCTGAACCTGTAGCCCCAGTAGAACATTATGTAGGTAGTTAATGCTTCTTGGTTGGCTTCACATACAGCTACACACATCCCTGCCTCCCACCTGGGCCTGAGACAGTGGGCCTCAGGAGACCACTGTGTGGGGTTTTGTAAACTGCCCCCACCGCACTTGTACTTCTGCTATGGCTACAGCAAGCCAAAACAGAGCAAGCACTAAAGTCCAAAGGTGTATCCTTAAATTCTTAAGTGTATACAGTGTCCCTAACTGTCCACACAACCCCTCACTTGAACTTATTCTCTGGCTTTTAATATCAAGTATATGTATAAAATTAGAACTAACAAGAAGACTAAGGAAATGGAAGAGGGAGATAAAGTGATTTAAAGTTCTAAAACTGAAAAGATTTTTCTCTTATGAATTTGATATGCAGAACAGATGGTCCTCAAAAAAAAAGAAAGTTCAAGCAGAAGAAAGGAGCCTAGAAGGAGTCTATATCCTGCTCCCACTGCACTGAGACCATAAGCAGCTGAAAGGCTAATCAGTTGATTTTTTGGTTGAGTGGAAATGCCCATCCCTTAGTGGTTCTCTCTGCAGAGAAAAGACAAAACTGCTCTGTTTTTTAATTCAGAGTTCCTTCTTTTCAGGTTGTTTTTCTTTCTCTGTAACCAATGCGCAACAAAATCACAGCATGTGATGCTGAAATACACTATCAGTTGGAAACCTTAGCCAGCTTTCTTAGGACATATTTTTATTAATAATCTTAACTGTGCAATAGCTAGGCGATTTGATGTTGTAATGGGATTGTTCCTCAAGTGAAGCAGTGAAGAACAAAAGGCAAATAGTAAGATCTTGTATTTTCTTTACCTTAAAAGATATTCTATTTTCAGCCCTCCAGATGTTTGCTGTGCAGGTCAGTGTGATTCTACACAGCTGAATTGTTTTTCTTCAGAGGTTGCTCTATAAAGCTCAGCTGTTGTTAACTAAAACACTAGGCTCTGAAATTTAAAAGCCATTAAAATGGGTTTGACCTGTAAGAAATTAGTCTGTTTTAAAAAACTAGTATTTCTTTTCACCCCGCTCCCTTCCAACATTGCACAAGCGATAACTGAAGGACCAGTAATTCCTTCAACTCTACTAAATATTTCTTGAAGTCAATCTATTACCTGCCTTTGGGGGGACAGAAAATATATCAAAAACCGGAATCATCTTCTTTTTTTCTGTATTCACAGCTATCTTAAGTGGCTTTCTAATCAACTGGGAATCATTTTGAAAGTGGAAGCCAAGCAAGTTGTTCTCCTGTGCTCCGTTTTTATTTCAAGTAATTGGGTTATTTGCAATTTATGCTGTCTTGGTCTCTTGCCGTTCTTTTGTGGCAGGTCTGTGATAGTGTATTAACAAGAAGGGCTGCTTCTAGAACTAATATTCAAAGCCCATTTCAGACTGAACTGGTTAAAAACTTAATGTTTGCCAGATGCCAGAAGGAGAATATTTTAAGGCATTTCCTCCTAAATAAGGGTTTGCCCCTTCCTCTTGCAAATCAAAGGATGCTTCCTCAGTGCAAGTGCTTTCTGTTCCAGCTTTCGGATTGTGTTTTGTACTGTCCCTTCAATGTTTTTCATTCTGCAGTACTGTAATTACAGGTCAGCCATGGACACATGTCCAACTGAGGCAAAGGACAGAGCATGAAGCAGAAGAGTCTTGTTGAATTTTCAAGAAGCATTTTTCATAGGTAATTATCCTTTTCTCTAAGCCTAAAAATTCAGTGAAATTACGAGGCTCTGCTTTTTCTGATTGCTTCTGAGCCACTGATCACAGTGATTTCAAAAGGGAACAAAACAGAACAAGTTCATTCCAATTGAATTACAAACAAGGAAATGACCTCACAGTTTTATCTAGAGGGGCATCTGTCAAATTCAGACTGCAGCCATTCCAGAAACAGCCATTCAGAAGCTGCTTCATCTCCTCTGCAGAATAAGTCCCCTGATCTATAAAACCATGCTCTACCTGTGTGTAACTTCATCTTTTTACTTTGTTGTTTCTTGGTCTTTACAGCGCTTTGTATAGATTTCACCTCCTCTGCAGAATCAGTCCTCTAATCACCTATATCCCCTTCATCGCTTTGTAAGGCCTGACTTGAGCAGACCTACGTCCTGGTTTATCCCCTGGTCAACGGTAGACAGTATATTCCCTTATGTTCACCAGTCCTGTGTACTATGAGCAGCAGGCAGTATAATAGTATTAAACTATGAAAAATAATTAGGAAGTATACAATTAACAAGAGCATTTCCTCAGAGGCAAAGGTAGAGGAAACTGGCTTTGCTGAAGAATAGGTTCTGCGTGTTCTGTTCATGGTTTTCATCCTTTGGCTGCTCCAAGTACATGTCTGGAAAGGATCTTTTCTTTCTGAAAAGGTGCTGGAGATGAAGTATTCAGGAACTGTACTTCAAAACATTGTCACAGAAAGTTCTTGTATACTATAGAAGTTCGCACCCTCCATACATACTTGTATCTGTTACTGCTTTGTGATACCTCTGCATGAGGGAAGACCATTTTTGTAATTGGAGTTGAATAAAAATAGCACTTCAATGTGAAAGATATTTTCTGGGTTTTAGAACATTTTGATTTCTGGAAACAGACCACCTGCTGCGTAGGACCCTTAAGTCTCCTAGCTAATAATCTTCTCTCCACTTGGACTAATTTTAGCTATTGCCACTTGAAACTTTTAATGGTTTCAGCCACCTACTGCCTTAACGCAACTTTTCCAGCCACTCTCTAGCACTCTGCCTGTTCATATATCTGAGGATTATAAATAGTTTTATTTGGAAAATGGTCACTGGAGATGGAGGTGGAGAAACAGGAATCATCTGAGAGTAAATAGATTGTTAATTCCCTTCTGAGCACTGAGCTGCTGATTCATTCCCAATCAGTTCCCACACAGCCTGGGCTGAGTCAGCCCAGAGGGTGTTGAATAGTCAAGAGCAAAGACAATTCAGAGGATAATGGTTCTGCAAAGGCCAAAACAGAAAAGTGATTCAGAAGGGGGAATTGAAAGAAGAAAAACATGTACTGGACAGAGGACAAAAAAACAAAAAAAAACCCACCTAAAAAAAAAACCACAAAACACCTAAAATAAAAAGACAAAACAAAACAAAAAACCCCAAAAACTCTACAAAGAAAAGAAAAAGAAAAAAGAGAATGGAAATAAAAATAGACAAGCAACTTCTATGCTGCCACCTCTGTGTGAGAAACAAAGGTTTTCAGGGAGCTTACAGAAGAAACAGGTGAATGAAAGGAAGAGTGGATGGAAAAGGAGAAAAGACATTAAAACCCAAAAATAATAATAGAGGGAAATCATCTGGGGAGAGCCAAAAAGGAAAAGGATGTAGACAAAATAGGCTCAGAGTAGGGACAGAGTTCCAGATGTGTCTCAACCTAGCCACTGACTTCCCATCCACATAAGCATGCACATAAAAGCTTGTATCTCTAAATGTTATGCCATACATACCCATGGGTAGGAAGTAGCTGAAGTGGGAGCCTACAGTCAAGGACTTTCTATCCTTTACTGATCAAAGAGCATGAGACAGGAAAAAAAGAAAAAAAAAAAGAAAAGGTTTGCATGAGAAATGAGCATTCTGGAGACGTGAACAAATTGGGAAGAACATTCACACAGATTAAACCCATGCTTCTCCCTTGGGGTATGCTGTCAATTCAGTGAAGATAGTGAAGCTCCTCACCTGAAGGCTCTGAATCAACCTGTGGGACATTTCTGCAACCTTTTGTTGCCCTGCTGCTTCAAAATGTGCGCTAAGCCTCTTCAGTCCTCGTACTACAGTGCTCTTAAGTTTCAAGTTCAGTGCTGCAGCCTCTGGGCATACTTAGACTCAGCAGAGACTTGGCCACAGTAATATAGGATCTGGTTTTCTTCTTCTTAAAGCTTCTTATTTTTAAAATAATTTGTCTATATTTGAATATTTGTATATATTTAAGGAGGCCATAGGGTAGTTTTGTCAACACCAAGAAGGAGGTTGTTAGCAAGAGAATATATTGACTTGCAACTGGCAGGTTTAATGCATAGTAATGGTTAAGATTTCAACACAAATTAGTGGCACTGATCCCAAAGCTTGAGGACAAGCACTTAAAGGCGTGCCCATGGATGCATTGCCGCCACTGTCTGTACTGAGCTATATGGCCCACTTGACAGGGATGCCTAAATTAGAAGTGAGCTTGCCCAGAGATATGTGTGAGGTGAGTGGAGAGAGGTAGCAGCTGAATAGATGATTTTGCTTTCAGTTGGACCCACTTGTCCTCTGCACGTTGCCCCAGTCCCTTTACTGAGTCAAAGAGCACTTGTATTCCCAGCTTTATCACCTCAGGCAGCTCATTAAAGATAGGAGGGTATGAGTCTATATCTCAAGTCTATATCCCTAATTTAGACACTAAAATAGGTGTTCAAGAGAGGCTGTGCAAGTTCCTCTCAGAGTCCATTGATTACTTACATGAAAACAAGTTACAAGTAACTGTGATGTGAATGTTTGTGTAAAAATTAATCCCACCTCATTTCTCTAGGGGGCTGAGATAGGCTTAGTATTGGATCTTAGCCTGCTGTGCACTGCTCTAACTCACGAACACTTTTCAGAATTGATGAAAAATAAAATTAACAGTTCTGATATATTGTCCATAATGTCACATTTTCTGCCAAAGGCATGGACTGGTATGATTGTGGTTCATGGTCTGGTGAGCTCTTGAGGCTTGTTTAGGGGAGGTTGTTTTCCTCTAGTTTTGCTGTGTATCCATATCAGAGACAGCAAACTCTTAAAAGCAACCTTCACACTTTTAGCAAATACTACTGAGCTTTGAGATGCTCCCTAGTTCATTGCATGGTGTAAGAGTCTCAGACCAGCTCCTGAGAAAGTCGTATCTCATGAAATGTTGCAGGACCCCAATGATGGCCATGCCTATCAGCCCTTGCAATGCTTCTTACCAGCTGTAGATTTAGAAAACATCTTACTGATTTTTTATTTTATTGTCAAAGAAGAAATTGATTTGAGCCCATAGAAGAAAAACAATTGTCTGGGAAAAACCAAGCAAAGAAGCAAACAAACCCCATACTTACATGGTACCTGTGATAACTTCGGTTTGCTAATGAGAAAGGAAAGTGGCAAGTTTTTCTATGCCACCAGTGCAGGCAGTGGGCACTGAACCTGCCCTTGCATATGCCTGTGTTTCTGCAGCATGCTGCTCAGTGCAGGGAGCTAGTAGCAAGAAGAACCATGGATCTGGTGAAGAGATCCTTGTGATTACAGCTTGAGTACTCATATTATGGGACAGTCAAAAAACAAAAGTGCCTGTGACAAGAATTTTTTGTTTTGGCTGCCCGGCAAAACCAGAGGGTGCTGATGACAGCAGAATAAAAGCCATACTGATGTGGCTGAGATGAGACATTTCCACTGAAACGCTGCCATAGTCAGTGGCATTTCTGGAGGGCAAACACTGGTGCAAAATGATGAAGTTGCACTGTTCGTGAGACACAGAGTGACCATCAGCATTTCCGCCGTTGCTACATGGTGCAGGGTCCCAAGAACTGTGTAAAGAGCTTCACCCATCCAATATCACCTCCTGCCACTTTGGGGCATTTTTAGGGTGGAAGATGCCATAGATAGCATGAAGCTAAATCACGTGTGGGTTACTAACAAACAGACTGCTAACCCAACAGATGGAGCCAGTGAGTGTGTTAACTGTATTCCTCTCATTTCAGCAGGATTGGGAGACATGGTGGAAGAGATGCAGAAATGTCAGAAGCATGGGCAAGAGGCCAGACTCAGAGGGTCTGAGGGGCACAGGCATCTGTGTGCTTCAACCTCTTGGTTTGCATGGGGAGCAGCTTCATGCTTGAGTGCCTTCAGGGGCTTCACAGCCCAATGAGGAGGTAACATGATGATGAACTCTGTGGTTCTCTGTCATGTTTTGCTTGTTAAGTGTAAAAAACACTGTCCACAGATTTAAGGGGCAAAGAATTTTTCTTCCCCTCCTCCCTCTTCTAAAAATGAGTGATTCAATAAAGATTGCCTTCAGCAGTAATGCAGAGGAAATCACTTTTGATCTTAGTCATCCCGTTTTTACCTCTTGATAAGAACATTAGTTAGGTCACGAATTCTCCAGAGGATGCAGTAATAGAGTCAAAATCACCCACCCCAAAATGTCAGGAAATAGAGCCGACATGCACATGGCAAAGGATAGGAGTTGTGACCTCTTCATTTTTTATTTTTTTTTCTCTCTCTAGTAGGAACTACCTTTAACTGACGTAAGAAAAGGATGCTTAAAATTAGTTATTTGGTTCAAAATGCATTATTTTTCTCGCATGAGGATTTCTGTCAAGTTGAAGGCTTTTAAAGCAGTAAATTTACTGTACTTCATTAATCTGGTACCGCTTAATGGGCCACTGATTGGTACAATATGGGACAGCCCCAAGAAAGAGCAGTGATATAAAGGCAGGCAATAAAACTCTCCGATACAGCAAATGTTACCTATCTTTACATGTTTGTTATTGCATTTAGGATAAAACTTGCCAGAATTAATCACTTCAGGGAGGTGAAACCTATTGGCTCTTCTTTTCTGGGGAGAAAAGAGAGGTGATACTGCTGCCTGCATCCCTGCTTCCGGGGTATGGACATAGGCAGGCTTCTAGTGTAGCAGTACAGAAACTCTATAGGCAATCATGCTGCCTGTGTCAGGACTGACCAGACTGCAGACCCTGCCATCAGTACTGAGTGGTGGTGAACTCTGCTGGGTCAGCTTGAAATCACCTAGCTTAGCCTGGTGTTGACCAGAGTCATGTCTGCTCCACAGGCACCACTCAGCTCTGCTGGTCTTCTCCATGGACTGGAGGCCTGAAATCTCAGTGAGAAGTGTATACTGCTCATCTCCATACAGAGCTCTTTGCAGAGTAACTTCTTCGTGTCTTACCATTCTACAGGCTTAGGGCACTCTTTGCTCAGCTTAGTCTCACACATGGATGGCTCAAAGCCACAATGGCAGTGCAAGGCGCTCCAAGTGGATGTGGGGCCTGGGCATGTCCCTTCTCCTACCGTTGCATTGTGTACTTTGCGCTGCTACCTAATAGTTCGCTCTGGGACCTGCAGCAATTCCTTTGCTGCTCTCCCCACAAAGCTATCCTGGATTGATTTGCTACAAACAACCAATACAGTAGTGGGGACAGGAGCAGAAATGGAAGTATCTGTCCCTTTTGAAAAGCTACATCAGTAGGAGACATGTCAGCTTGAATTTTATCTTGCTTCACAGCACCTTTTGTTGGATAGCTCTTATGCTGAACATGACATGCATTTTATAATTTACACGCTCGAACACATGCTTAACTTCAGAGAACTGTTCCCATAATTGGAGTTAAGTCTATGTTTAAGTGTGTTGCTTAATCAGTGACTGAAGGCTAACACAGAAACATTGATTCATTGTATAATAAGAATTACTAACACCTTAACACAGTAATAAACTGCTAATTGGTTTCTGCCTTTTTGCACTGATTGGATTTAAGACAAAAGCAGTATCCTTGCACAAACAATTTGGGATCCTTATTAAGCAGAAATGAGTGGAGTTGTGTTAACTTATTAGATTTGACTGGGAATATGGTGTTTGTTTTTACTGATGGTGTAATTGATTGTGTCCATGTTCTGTGGAAAGTTTTTTATATCAACTGGTGCTTTAATGCATTAGGAAAATTTAGAAATCTAGTTTTTCCACAGCTGAATGTTCCATGGCGTGGTTCTGATCTGTGTATATGCTTGACAGATGTGCCACATTGGAGTTAAGAAGTCAGCTAGTTTTTTTTGGAAATACTAGAAGAAGAAATATTTTCTTCAGAGAGTTGTACATATATATATTTATATATTTATATATTTATGTATGTCATATAGATATAATAACCACTGACTGGGTTAAAGTCTTAAAGTCTGAGGATATTAGGCAGTTCAGAAGAGCAGAGTAAACAGCAACAGAGACCTGAGCTAAACCTACAAGTGAGAACAGTAGGTGCTCTGGGGACCAAATCCTGACCTGAGTACCATGGTATTTGAAAAACCTCAGTACAGGTCCTCTGTCAGGATACATTCAGATCCTCTGTCGTGGGTATCTTCAGACAACACCCTTGAACGGGTACAGTATACAGCAGGCCCTTTACAAAAATGTCTCTTTCACAAAGCTGCTGTTCTGGAGAAACTGTTAAAAAATAAAAAGATTAAAAAGTAAATGCTCTCTATTGCACTTATTTAGTTAGTTATTTATTTTTACTTTAGTACTGCCACATTTTAACACCTTGCTTTCTTCACTTACTTGGGAAAAGTTTTTAACTGAAATACCTCCCAAGGCCAGCTACATGAGGTTGGTGTTACTTTTAGCAAAGAATAATGCTTAATGGGGCAGTGCTAAATGTGAGTGCCAGAGCTTGTAGCTTTTGCTTGTCTCCCAGTCCTGATGCAGACTTCTAGAAGCTCCTGGTCTCTGGTCTTCGGATGCCAGCTCTTCAACTTGCCTCAACCCTGAGACACGTAGAAAAGATCCTCTCCTGTGTATTCAGCACCAGCTATGACTGCTGGGCCACTAAACTGGAGATTTTATACCAGTTACAAAAATCAAGGGGAAAAGTCCTCATCTCATATTAGCCAGGGCCCACTTGTAGCTTCACTTTTATTAATAGTGTCATACACAAATCAGTGGAGCCAGAGGCTGCTCAGAAGCTATTCCTCTGAGAAGATCTTGCTCTAGTCACATAGCTTACAAGCACTGCCACCGTTTTGTGCTGCTTTTCTTTCCAGTGGGAGTGAGGATGTTTGGAGTAGGAAGTGCTGTGAGCAACGCTGTGAGCAATCTGCATGGTTTTGGAACATTTTCTTCTTGCAGAGATTTAACACTGAGTTCCAGCTCTCCCGCCAAGATACCCTATAGCAGCCCAGATGAGATTCTAATCCTACCACATCATCAGTCTAAACAGGGAGAAAACAGCCCTTATTGGATTGGCTAAGATTTCAATTAAAATAGATGGAATGCTAAAGCGGTACAAATGCTTAAACAGTAAAGTGAGGACAGGATAAAAATGAATGGTTCTAGAAACCAGCACTGAGAGGGAAAGAGTTCTTAAAGGAACCCAAGAGCATAATATGTCATATCTACCAGGGAGAAAAATAAGCAGTACAAAAGGAAAGCATATTATTATGATGATAAAAAAGAACTATGTTAGAGTGATTGTCTGCAGACTCCAACATCAAAATTAGAGTAAATAATTTCTTTTCCCAGAACTGTGAAAGAGCCGTTTCCTCTCCATGAATAATGTGTTTACCAAGTATTTTCTTGTGCTCTTCATTACTGAGCTGTTGCAGAAAAGAGCTCTGATTTCTTTCTTGGAATCCAGTATTTGTCAGAGTAACACCTGAGGCTTCCTATGTGCCATGCCTCTGGAGAGCTGTACATTAGTGGAGAAATCTGGTGTCCTTAGTCTGGTAATATTCCTGGGTTTGCAGAAAGTTACAAAGTGTTTCCTCTTTGTGTGTGCTCCCAGATGACTGACCTTCCTAATAGATGGTACAAGTCACTGTGAGGTAAAGATTCATGTGGTGTGGGGGTGCAGCAGCCTCAAACAGCTGTCTCATTATGGTTCATGGGTTTGCAGTAGTCCAACTAAATAATTAGTTCTGGAGACCACTGAATATCCCCTGTCCAGTAGAGCAGTCTTTGAAGTCTAGACGTAAATAACCTGGGTGGTTAAACTATACCTGGTATGACTGCATAATCATTTGCATGCGTAGTAGAACAATGTGTGGATAGTTCTTGCTTTTGGAAAGCAATTTCAATGTATCAGTGCTTCTATATCACATACCATGCAATGACTAGCTGAACCTAGAATAGCAGCAAGGATGGAGGAATGAACATGCTTCAACTCCATTAGCTCCTGGTGTCGTCACTCAAGAAAACACACTTCTTGGGTGAGGCTCTGCAGGCAGCAAACAAGGAGAAACTGCCTGATGAAGGGTGAGGAAGTGGGACAGCGTCATAGTAAGCATGCTTAGCCCAAAGCAGTAGTCTGATTAGCCTGTGAGTACTCTGTTTTAACTAACTGCTTGTATTGCTGTTGTAGTGAGTTAGACTGTCCCTGAGTCCTTGCTAAAACCTAGAAGTGCTCCTTTATTTGCCACTATGGTTTGACAAATCTTTGCAAGCAACAGGACTCCTATGAGCCTCTCCTTGCACACATGGAGTGGGGGGAGCTTTCGCACTTCTCTTTTCTATTGCTGCAAAAATGCATCCCCTTTGCAGACTCTAATTATTATTTTTTTCTTTCTTTCTTACTCTCATTTGTGCCAAGGAAGATACTTCTGATGCAAAACCCCATTCTGCTTTGGATCCTGTTATGGTTTGCCCTTACATTTGCCCTCACATCCACCTAAGCCAAGCAAAAGCAGGAATAGAGGAATGGGATCATGTAGACCTACTCTGCCACATCAGCTCTTTTAGCTGTTACTCATCTACTTGATCTAAGGGGTTGCTGTGGGGTTCTGAGCTTCATTTGACCATCCATGAAAGAAAAATATTCTGACCATAAATTGCAATTAAGAGAACACGAGAATTTCAGTTCCCCTTTTCAAACAATCAGCAATAACCGTCTATCTGAATGGCTGTTGCTTCTGACAACAGCCTAGCAGAGCCAAAATGTTCAAAATGATGACCTGGTCTCCTTCTGTGTTGTGGTCAGCAGGTAGTGTTGTTTGCTAGGAAGCTGTTTTCTGACCATGAACAGGGAAAACTTGAGCCTGAAAACTCAAAGTTCTTGCAAACCTTTGTGCCATGAAAAGGGCACCAGCCCGGATTCACATTGTCTAGAAACTGTGTAAGAGTTAAACATGCCTAGCTGTGTTAAGATCAGCATCTTGTATTTGTTGTCCATTTAGAACAGACATCAACACATTCAGTGTCTAGATTTCAAACATTTTTATTCCACTTTTTGAGGGAATTTTGAACAAGCCTTTCTTTTTAGGAATGCTACAGCAAACTCAAGCTCTGTGCCATCTTTAACTTTGCTCCCTGCAAGAATGCTACCTTCCCTCAGCCAACAACTAGTCGTTGGTTGGATTTCCTGCCTTTGCCCTTTGCTTCTAGCCATATTGAATACCATCTGGTCATACACCTTAAAAATGTAATGTGCTAGTGTTTCAGCTGTTTTATACTACACAGAAGGTATAAACATAGGAGAAATCAATGACCTGAATTTATAAGCTGTCAGAGAGAGAGGAAAAGTAAGTGTTGGAAAAAGATATGTCTGGGCAAATAGAGAAGTAGGGTGTTATTCTGGGCCTACAAGAGAAATGAGTTTTGTCTCTGGTAGCAACTGGTCTCAATTTTTATTGAGGTAGTTTGAACTGATTGTTAAGGAGAAGTGGAAGGACTGAGAAATTGAAAATTTTCAGCAATTCAGACTTGTTAGGCCTGCAGAGAGTATCAGAAAGATAAGGGAGAATGAATTTTTTTTTGCACTTAATGTATTCTATAAACAGCTTTTGTACTAGGTTTGAGAAAGGTCCAGAATGGTCAAGATACTCTATAGTAAGACAATGCAGGAATTCCTTGTGAGGTCATATTCTGCCTTCTTACTGGTAATGGATGCATAAAAAGGCTAAATTTCATCACATTCATATAGCTGAAACTTCACTGTGGCAGTCTGGCAGCAAATAAAGCATGTCCCACAAAAAGCTGTGCCAGAAAGATCACCAGTGAGAATTCCGGATACTAGAACATGCTAGAAAAACATGTATCATCTTTCAGGCTTAAAGCAATAGAAATTGCAATTTTATATCTGGATATCCTCTCAGATCCCTAGGCTTTATTGATAGGTACCTAGTGGAAAAACTGGGAGATTACCAGGAATGTAGTCTGGAATTTGCTGAGTTTAGCCATAATATGTCCTACTTGTTGATAACGACTGCAGATGTCTCATATCCACAATGGGATTTTATTGCAAACCTTGGATGCAGTTAATTCCTCTCTGGTCTTTTCTAGTTGTCATGAGTCTTTATTTTGCAGATTTCCTATTTTTGAAACTTACCACTAGAGATTCAGTTCCTATCATAGGATATAGATTATTATTGCCTTTAAAATATTTTAACCCAAATGCTGTTCTGATTTACGAAGAAGAGAACTGACTCCGGTAATGATATGTAAACTTACAACAGCCCAAGGATAATGACCGTTTTGGACATGCAGTATCAGTTCCACATCTCTGGAGAAAATAACCCCTGCGAAGGTTGTCTGAACACCATTCTGTGCATTCCTTTGAGTCAGGTCTTCACCCCTCAACAGATGTCTCATTCAGAAGAACCTGTGTGTAGATAGAGGCTCTAGAAAGGGGCACATCCAATGGGCTTTCAGGAAAACAAGAAAATCCCTAAGAGTTCTAGTGCAGACCAAAGGTATTAGTCAGATAAGTTGCTGGTATCTGTGGGTTGCAGGACACACTGTGACAAAGGTGAGGACACAGAGCCTGGAGACTTGCTTTTGTCTGCATTTGCACAGCATCCGTCCCAAACAGAGGCCTGCTCCTTGACGAAGGCATTTGACTGCCTTCTGCAATAGCAGTGGAGCTAATTTCATTCAGTGGTCACTTGCTGAAACTTGTGAAGACCGTGAACAGTCTTTAATTGGAGCTGCTATTTTAAAATAGTGCAGTGCTTACCATGGATTGCCAGTTTCACCCATCATTGAAATTTAATGTGACACTCAGGAGTATTTTCACCACTTTTTTTATCTTCTGAAGGTGTCTCATTACAGTCTCTGAAAGTCTTCTCAAATCTTCCCTGCAACAAGCCCATAAAGCTGTTGATGAGATACGTTCAGTTGTGTTTACAGCCAGGTGAAGATTTACTCTGTTTCTATTAGGCATTGTGCTCCTGGGAAGACACAAGGATTTCTTAAAGGTTTCAACGGTAATCCTCTTCCAAACTGAGGTGAGACTAAGAGCTTAGGGCAGGAAAAAAATGTCTCACCCACCCAAAACCAACCAGTAGTTCCTGAGTCCAGCCATATCTAAAGTTCCAATTCCTGGGACTCTGATACTTAATTGTTAACAGAAATTCAAACAGCATTAAGAAAATATGATTGGTAGGTCCAGCAAAGAGAACTGATGGAGTCAGAGCAAGGTGTTAGACCAGACGACCTTCAGATGTCCTTTCCAGTTGATACCATTCAATGATGTTACTGTTGTTAAGAACAGGCAACTTAACTACCATCTTGCAATTCCTGTTGCAAGCTCGGACCAGCAAGCTCTTGGCTACTCTGAAGTGGGCAGGTTTTGAGAGAAAGTGTTTCATCAGAAAATTCCTCCTCAGCTTTCATATTGCATGCTCAGCTGTATTTCAGTTAGGTGTGTTCCCTGGGGGCAGCTCTTAACCAGTGTTGCCCAGTATTTTTTGATGATCCAGGTTTTCATCAGAATTTGTTAAGTCTGGGTAGGTCATATTCTGCCATCTGGCAGTTTAAATGACCTTGTCTAAATCTTTGTAGGTTTGGTGTCTCTCAGCCCCATGTGCTTTACCTATGACAGGATTGGGTTTATCCCTAAAACTGTAGTGCATTGTTCTGATCTTTTCAACCTATAGCTACTGAGCGGGCATTGTAATGCTGTCTTATATAAAAGAGTTGTTCTGGTAAGCAAGATGAAGTCTCTGAATTATTGTTGTTTTTTTCTTTTAGTATGGACATGCATTGCTTTCTCTGGCAGCTCATTTACTTGTAGGTTAGTAGAAAATACTGGGAGAGAATCACTGCTTCTTAGTCTATTCAGCTCCTGTCTATTCAGGCTACAAGGTACTTGTGACCTATTGTGCTCGTGAAGATACTGAGAATCTACACTTCTTAGCAAGTATCTATCTCACAGGTAGCTGAATGATCCCTAAATGTTCTTCACTTAAATATTTAGTGCCAGATAACCAGCTGAACAATTTGATCCAGGCTTCCACTCATCTATGCATAGCTTGTATTGCACTCACCAGCAGCAGAACTCATGGCATCTGCTACAGTGGATGTGGGCTTGGACATGACATCAAATACAGCTTGCAGGATGTGGTCAGGAGAAATCCCCACAGGCATTTCTGGGTCTTCTTTCAAGAAACTGCCTGAGATCAGCTTAATCATTATATTCTTCTGTAAGTGTATCTCATGGGGGACTGCACCAGTTCTGACATACTTTTAGTTGTGACATTTCAGGTTTCACCCATTTTGAATGTGCTCTTCCCTTCATGTATCAGTCATAGGCCATAAGAATAGTAGCTGGCTTTTTTGGATGATGTGCATTTCTTTCACATAATTCTCAGTTGGTGTCCTCAATTGTCTTTTAACTGCATGTTATGAATGTGATGGTTTCCCTTACCTAAACATCATACAAACAGAGGTTAAGTCCCTCCTTGGTCTTAGAAACTTGCACTCCTTTGAAGAGTTTCTGAAGCCCCTGTGACACATTGATATTGTACACAAGTGAAATTTGTGCCAAATAGGCAATACAAAACCTCCATTCTGTTTCAATGGCCCAGTTAAATCTGTACAGACTTTGCCCAGACCTAGCATGCATCTTGCCTTTGCAGCTTGCCAAAGGTTTTGAATCATCTTTGATTCAAGGTAGCCCTTCCAGCTACCAAGGAATGAGACCCCAAGTCATTCCAGCCATGGGCTGAGGTTCATCTTTGAATAGTTTCCAGGTTTCTTGTTATAATCCAGCTGACATAAGCATTGCTTTGAATATAAAAAGAATATTGCAGGTATCAAGCTATACATGCCACTTCTCCTGAGGAGTTCTGCAATTTAGCAGTCATCTCAGGAATGACACTCTGATCACCCTCACTTGGGGTCTATTTCATCTGCTTTGATTCACTCTGTCTTCCAGTCAGGCTGCTCCATGTTTTTCTAGTAATATGACGGACCTCACCTTTTGTGAGGTCTTCATTACAGCTGCCTCTGTCCTGCACCCTGATTCAAAGCACTTGTTCTGCATACACTTCAATGCTAAGAAAGTCAGATCCCAGGGCAAGCTCCCCCTTTTACTGCAACTTGCTTGCTTCAGACTATCTGCCTCACAGTTAGCAAAGACATTTCTACTTATTTTTCTGAAGTATGGGCACTTTTCGCATTTCTTTATGAACACTTTCTCTTGGCCTTTGTACCTTCCAGCTAGTAATGAGACATATCAAGCGTAAAGCTTGATTTCTGGCGCTTTGTTTATTCTCACTTCATTCAGAAGCCATTTCCATTTAGTGGAACACAATCCTGGGGTGTTGAATCTTTCCTCTGCTACTGTGGTAACCTACTCTATTCTTTCCCTTCTCCCACCCCTCCAAGCTATGGAGTTGACTTTTCCTTCTAGCTATTTGTTTTGACACCTCAGACAATAGCATTTCAGCCCCAGCATTCTTTCCAGGTCAGGAACAGCAGGGAGTTTTCCTTCTGACTGCTTCTGATAATTTCTTAATAGGTGAAAGAGAAGAACTGTGTGCCCTGAGCTCCCAAATGGGCATTGATTTACATCTTTGGAGTTACAGGTCTAGACTGCCATTTAACTAATGACATTTTGAAAGTGCAAATATGCCTTTTTTTTTTTTAACCCACCTTCTGTCATCCTTCTCAATCGACAATCAAAATGTCTGGCAGGTTGGAGCTAGCTGCCATGGCCCCTGGGCATAACAGGTTGTCTACTGTTTTTTGAGATCTAATGTTGAGAAAAGCAAGTATCTCTTAATAAAATTTCAGGGGTGGTCTGCTTTAGATGAAGTTCTCAGTTATGAAGTTCTCAGTTGTAAATTAAAATGTTATTCACTGTCTGTGTAGGAAATTAGTGTAAGAAGGCTAATCACAAAACCCTATGAAAGGGGCAGAAGGTTTTAGTTTACAAATCTCTGTGTAAATTGCTTATACCCGCTGACACTCTAACAAGCACATATTCCAAAGCAGCAGGACATATAGGAAATTTTCCTGATTTTTATTCCAAGTTTTTGTTCTCTGTGCAGCTGTGGTCTGTTGTCCTATTGGGAGAGCTGAAGAATGGTAAGTGCACCAGGCTGTACTTCTGTTGTCATTCCTCCTGGCACCAGATCGTGGCTTTATCAGAGTGCAGGCTCTCTGGTCTTAGTAAACAACACATTCCTCCTTGTTTACCGGCTTTATCTCTTACAGTCATGTCCTTGACTATGAGCACAGGCTATTCTTCTAACCCTTGTGCTGTTTTATTTTTTTCTCATGCTTTCACACACATATTTTCACTTCATTTTAGAATTGTAATATTTCTGTTGCAAATCTCTGCACCTTCCAGGAGGTATCAGGTTGGCTTGGGGATGAAGACTTTCAAACCATACCTTATGGCAGGTTTTCTCACCAAGTGTAGTTCCAGTATCACACAGTAATGCCCATACAACCTCACTCTTGGTATCTCGCTGGTACTTGATTTCACAAAATACTGAGCATCATTTTGTATTCTTTAAGAAGTCACAAATTCTTGATACTTATGGAAGGTGCTAGGCCTGAAGAAGTCTCTTCTAAGAAAAACAACTGAAAATTAAATTAGAGAGGTATGCCAGTAGGAAGCCACACTTCAGGTTGGTTCACTTGCTGTTTACATCCAGAGCTGGCTTCTCTGCTGGAGCTTCAGCCAGGATATGAAGCAATCATGACCGCTTTTGTGATAATATCTGCCTGGGTTGAGACCAACATTCCCAACAGAGAGACGCTGTGCCATCTGCTGTTTTCAGCGCAGCAGAAGTATGCCGATCATTTTCAGCGAACAGAAATGTTGGAGTGGTACAGCAAGTAGTAATACTTTCAGTCTGTTAGCAGAGCTTCCTTCATTCTTTAAGAAGATCTGTCCTTAATCTTCCGTAAATCGTTGCTGTGCCTGTCTTTATTTAAAAACTACTCCTGTTTCTGCTGGTATGTGTGTAGAAGCCTATTTCTTGAACACTGAAGCTCAAAAGATCTCACTGATAAGTTGGCAAGCTTCCAGAGAGTGTCATGATGAAGTCCTTGTGAGACATGTGCTGCAAAGACTTTATGTGAAGGGTGCCTGTTTTCTTTTATTATTAATACAGGTTACAGACAAAGGACCCTGACACTAAGTATAGTGTAAGTAAATAAATTACATGCAAAAAAATTCTAGCATTGTAGTTATTCTATGGTTTTGTATAAAAACATGTTCTCTTTATTAGCTGTAAAAACAAAATTAGAATCATCTGCAGGATTTTGCAGCAATTCATTTAATTTCCTGTTTTCTGAGTTATTTGACTTCTAAACCATTTGTTAAAAGGAGGAAAAAAAGCAATGACTGTTTTCTTTGAAGATGGTGCAGGAAACTCAGGAAACTTAAATTTCAAAGATTAGCTGGTTCATAAAAGGAATATATTTTACCAAGTCCATGTATGTTCCAAATAGTGAACTGACTGTCAACAGAGCTGTGGCGACCAGCAGCCTCCATCTGTTTTAAAAAAAGGAAGAAATAATGTTCTTCCCATATGTTGAGGGCCAGGAGAAAAGGGATATGCAAAATGGTTGTGTAACTGTTAGAAAATAGGCACCTGCCACCTTTAACATATCAAAATAGTCGAGGCTTTCTCTCCTCCCCACTGCCTCTCAGTCCCACCTCCACCCTAATGTAAAGATCAGGCCTTCACTGATGAGTTCTTCCCCATCAAAGCAGTGCAACTGTTTTCCTTCCCACACCCCAAATCTAGAGCCAAAACCTCCCCTTCAGGGAAGCACAAGTATGTTGTTGGGGAGAGCAAAGCCATCGCGTCAGGTTTGCCTACAGAATCATAGGTAAGGGGTTTAGCTCCCAATGTTCAATCTTCAGCAGCTCTGCCCTGTTCCTGTGGAGTCTCTGGGCCTACATAGACCATGGTCTCACTCCCATTACTGGACTCTAGTCCTCTGGCCTCTGGAGTCCCTCAAAAAGAAGGCAACAAAAATGCAGCAGCATGAACGGGCCAGATGTTAAAGCTAATCCTAATGAGGGCTTTGGAAACATTCACATGGATTCCTCTCAAAGGCTAGATGCAGCAACAAAAATAGCGGTGTCCATAATGCACGTGGCTTTATTCCTGCATTACCTGCTCCTAAGGCCCCATAACAGATGTTGTGATCCATCCAAATTTCAGGGTTGGGAAGCAAGAGCACAAGCACCATCTCACAAATAAGACTCAGCTCCCCTCCAATTGCTGAGCAGTTTCAGCAAACCCCCCCCTAAGCAAAGTGAATCTTTCAGGGCCTAAGATCAAAAATTATCCAGTGTTACTATGACTTGGGATGTTGAAGGAACGCCCTAGCTGCCCTAGTCAACAAGTGCCAAACTGCTGACTCAAAACACAACACCTTTCTCCACGGCTTTCACCTTACCTCCTGGGGAAGAAAAGCAGCCAAGGAAGAAGTCTCCTTGGAGAAAAACTTTTATCTAAGCTGAAAGGCATGATCTTCAGAGAGAGAGGGATTAATGAGCTCATTAGCAAACAAGTTTCATGCTGCTACAGACAGTAGCAATATCTAATTTCAGGCACTGAAACCTTTTGTTTTCTCCCTTATTTGTAGGCCAGATCCCTTGAGTTGTTTACTTTCAGGACGAAGCCTTAATTGTGTGGCTAAAATGCAGGCCTAGTGCATGTAGGTGAGCTGTAGTCTCATGAAAGCTGAGCCAGGGAAGCCCGGTATCTCAGTGCTGACAGCCCAGAAGACATGCTGTGATCATCCAGTCTGAGCTTTTCTGAAACTCAGGTCAGATAAGCATCCTGAATTAACTTCAGCTTGCATTGCAGCAGACCAGTTAGAAAACCAGGCCTCTCCGTTTTACAATTTCCATGGAGACAGAACCACTGCAACACTGCAAAGAGGTCCCCAAACCTAAATATGCTCCCTGTGAAGAATGCAGTGCTGTACTTCTGGTTGACTTTATCCAGTCTCAATAGCTGGCTATCCAATCTGCCTATACTGTTCTCTGTCAGAACAATGAAAACTAACAGCCTATTTCTGCGCCCTTACAAGTGTTCTTAGACTCCCCTTTTATTTTTCTAAGAGGCACAGATTTGAGCTGCAGCAGCCTTTAGTAGAAGGCATTTTCTGATCTGTTAACCAGTCCTAGCTCTGCTCTGACAGCCTCTAATTCACCAGCATCCTTCTTGAACTGCAGGTATCAGGAGGCAGCTGAGCAGTCCAGGAGCTGCGCCAATGTCAAAGACATACATGTGGCAAGTTCTGTGCACTGGATGCAGGCCCATTTTCACATTCTCCTTTAGCACTTGGGGCCTCCATGTCACACAGGAAGCTTGCGATTAGCTAATATTTCCCACAACCCCACGTCCTTCTTCAAACCACTGGGATGACTTCCCTTATCCTACACTATGCTTTGCAGTCTTCAATGGATGATTTGCCATTTAGCTGTATTCAAATGTACTGCGTTTGCTTACCCCACACAGTCAGCCTGTCTGGGTTCCACATGGTTATATCTTTATTTTGCACTCCTTTGCATTCGGGGGTATTTTTTACCATCTGTGCCGCTAACAGGCAATGTGATAGAATATAAAAAGTGTATTAGTTATTCAGCCCAGGAACAGCAGGGAGGGTGACTACCCTTCGGCTTCTTCCTTCCCTTTTTTCTCTCTCTCTTGTAGCTGCTGCCATTTTGCCCGAGTATCAGCATTGTTACAGAAGAGGACAGTGCATAGTAATGCAGATGGAGAAGAGGATGGTTCGGATTACAGCGAATCAGCGCAGAGCCTCTCCTCGGTGCTCACCCCCATGCAGTCCGCAGGAGGCAGTGCGTGGACAAAGGGAGGGCTACCTTACGTAGCTGAAGCATTTGAGCTTCCCCTGCAGGTGCATGGGAACATGCTTTAAGCTAGCTAACCAGTTAGTCACGGCAGCTATCTGTGCGGGCTCACCACTGCCATGCTCACTCAGGCTCTTTAGTAAGCCCTAAGTTGCCGTGACTGCTGTGCTAACAGCATCCCAAACCCATCTCTGCTACTGGCATATCCTCAGTTGTGTGTTATACACTTACAGGCCATTCTGGATTCAGCAGTGCTATATCTTTTAAGGCACTAAAAACACTGCAGAGTCAAAGTCTGTAAAATATGCCTCAATGTCTTTTCTCTTTTGCCTTTTGACTACCAAATGAATTAATTAGTATCAATGCGAGTGTAAGAACTATGGAAAGCAGAACAAGCTACGTGAACTTTCTCCAGTCTGTTCAGCTCCCAGAGAGTTCTCATCAGAATTCATCCAAATGTCATCACTGGTTTGCTTCTTTCAGAAACCTACTATTCCTGTATGTTTAAAATGATCCCGTGGATGTGCTATTCATCTGAGCTAATTAAAGCCTGTAGACTAACAGGCACATTTTGCTCCTTTTTCTATCAACAAATGCTGGAGAAGCTATATGTGCAAATATGTGTGGTAGATCTTGGGGTTATACTATGACAACTTTATTTGTAATAAACGGGATAGATCTGAGCTGGTACTGTTTATGGGAAAACCAATTTTAAGAGTTGTTTTTTTGTTTTAATGCTTCAAAAATAACCTAATAATTTTAATTCCAGGAAGGGGGAAGGAGGAATTTATTACATTCTCATCTCTTAAAATAGTTTCACTCTTATAGAACAGTTCATACTGTATAGGTTAATACTATAATTTGGTTTATTAACTCTTAGAAATATTCTTGCACAGCTCTTGGTATAAGGATTTTTTTAAAATTAAAATATCTGGGGGTTATATTTGAAGAATGCTGGCCAGGCATTTATTATATCTCTGGCTTTTAAATCTACAGTGATAGGGTAACTAAATCTATGGCTTTGAAAACTCGCTCTTTATTCTGTGTAATGAGCTATTAAGCAAATAAAACAATGGAGAAGTCTAGTCAGGACGGTGTTGCCATATGCTCTACTCTAATTTTTTATGTTGTAGCTACCTTCACAACATACTAAAAACTGCAATAGTTTGAATGCAAATACATACAAGGCTGTTTTAACAGCCACAGTATGTTGCACATAGACATTTCTGCTCAGATTTAAGAAAGCTGTTCTTTAATTTTTCTTGTGTTTAGGTACTGGTTCATCTGTGATCCTCTATTGCTATCTATCATTTGCCCTGTTGGCTGCAATCACTTTTGAAAACCTAAGTGCTGTTCTCTGCTTGGAGCATGGATCAGCAAAGGATGTTCCCATAGTATATATTAAGACCATATTGAAATGAAATGTCTGCGTAACAAATTAGACTTATAGACAGATGGATAAGACAGGCAAAGAGATGAACTGGGGAGAGATCCAGCCCCAGCTGACATATGTTGAATCAATATTAAAATAGCTGTGTTAAACCACAAGGTTTTTACACTGTATATGTTGACAGGAGTTAAATGGTGGAGAATGGAAGCAAGCTTTTTCCAAAGCAAGGTAATGGGAATATTTTTTCAGTGATGATCTCAATAAGCCAAGGACATTGGTATACCAAAATGGACAGCATTTGCTACTTAATATACAGTATTGGCTCATGTTTGCCGGGTTATCCTGTAAAGAAAGAAGTCTTTATAAGCATGGATGAATGGAGGCTAATGCAAAGAAAATCCCACTGCTTCTCACACTGAGAGTAGCTGCTATAACTGGCACAGCCTTCCTCCTCCCCTCTCTCAATGGCATGGGAGGGGGGTTGTTGAAAGAGGTATTTTGAGATTGGTCAGGCTGCATGACACCAGCTATTGGAGGGATGCACATTGCCACCTAATGACTCTGACACCACTACAACCACTTACCTATCTTGGGATGTGCCTCATTTAATCAGAAACTCCTGCTGCTGCAATATTATTCATGGCAATGGTGCCTTGAATGTCTGCTGGCTGGGATCCTTTAACACTAGACAGGACACAAAGTTGTAGCAAATTATAGTCCCTGGGTCTGATGACCCATTCCTATTGCACTTAAGGGGAACTTTATCTCTGGTGCCAGTAAGAACTGTAGCATACATTCCCATATCAACCCATGTGTGTCATTTGTAGTACAGCTCTCAGGCAGTAATGCACTGCCTGGCGCATAAGCTCAGTAAGGTAAGCAAAACCTGTGATGAGAAATAATGGAATTAGTGGCCATGCTAAGGTAAAATAACCAGGTAAGGGGCAGAACAAAAAGCAATTGGTATTTGAAGATGAGTTTAAACAATTACCAGTACTTTTGGATTGACATAAGAAGCCTGGGGAGTGGGGTCCATCAGCAAAGATTAGGACCTTGAATATCACATTTTTCAAGGATAAAAACAAAACAAAGGAATCTGTAGTATGTGACAACACTCTCATGCTATTTTTGGCCCATTTCATAATGGGGAAACTTGAGATACAATATTGACAAATGATGTACAGCACAGAGAGTCAGTAAGAAATCCAAGTACAACAGAGTAGCACATGGCTCAGCGTAGGTGACACTGTACACAGGTATATGTGTGTCTTCCTATTGTAGCAGTTTCCAAACTGCAGGGTCATGGAGCAGCTGGTTAACTCCAGGGGTGATAATCCTTAAATGCTGACGTAAATAGAAAAGACTGTTGTATAACCATTTTGACTGGGGAGGCTTTTTGTGCCTTGTAAAATCTAAAATCTCATGTTTCTCACCATCTTTTCTAGTTTAGCTTTCTATGGAGGGTTTTAACAACGTGAGAAGTAATTAGAAGTAAATATGAAGGTTTTCTCCATCTGTTCATATTTTAAATCCACAGTTGGTCAAGCCCAGCACACTGAATTTGCGATAGGTTTTACTCTGTGCTCCATACAATACAATTCATCTAAAGTCCTAGTGAGGAGGCTTGTAGGAGGTGGCAGCAAAATTGACACAGCACTGGTCCCTTGGCCCCACCATGCCTTGCAGTGTGATGGAGAGCAGGACAAACCCTGCCACTTCCAGACTGTGGAGGGGATAGGGAGCTCTGGGCTGGGGATGAAGTAATGTGCTGGGTGCACAGAAAGGGCTGCTGTGGGGCCCTGCAGTCACAGCCAGGCAGGGCAGGACACCATCAGGACATCTGGTACCCCATCTTCCTCTGCTGCTGTAGGACTCACTAGCTCCACAGTTTATAAACTCTCTGCAATGGTGTCCAAAGCAATCCTGTCTTGGGAAAAAGTAGGTTTTTCCTTTCCTTAGTTCAGTGTCCCATCAAGCTAACTAGCTTGAAAGACATATTTCTCCTTATGAATACTAGCTTATATTTTTGCCAGAGACATGGTATAATGCAAAGGCATATACTTAAGATCACCTTACAAAAACACTTTGATTGCCTTTTCAGTTGATGTTAACTTTCCAGAAGTTCAAAAACTGCT
The DNA here is from genome assembly GCA_009867235.2 of Psittacus erithacus. Classification (NCBI taxonomy): domain Eukaryota; kingdom Metazoa; phylum Chordata; class Aves; order Psittaciformes; family Psittacidae; genus Psittacus; species Psittacus erithacus. The sequence goes on from WYDI02016172.1 coordinate 27,885, forward strand.
GATGTTTGAGAAGTTTGATGTTCTTGCCCATGGCAGGGACACAGCTGAGTGGTTTTGTTTAGGAAGAAGCAAAGGGTGTTTTTGTTATAAAATGCTGAGTGTTTATACAACAATCAGCTCTGCTCATCTGAAAAAGCACATCTGCTTTTTCAGAGCAGGCAGAAATGCAGTTACAACATCAACGTTTTGTCCCTGGAAACACTTGGGAAAGAAAAACAAACTCAAAGCTGGTCACTGTCTCCACCTGGAGGGAAAAGACTGTTCGACAACCAACTTGCCCCATAGCACGAACCCCACTCCTGCTCGCAGAACAGGGCAGCCCATGGGAACAGGAGAGCCTCCAGAACCCCCCTGTGGAGATTTCCCCAACAGTGTGAAGAAGGAACCACGTAGACATCAGGGCATTGTTGCTGCCTGTGACAGGAGGGTTGGAACTGATGATCTTTAACGTCCCTTCCAACCCAAACTATTCTGTGATTCTATAAATTGAAAACACTTTCCGGTAGCCCCTGGAAAGCTGGGCAGTATCGGCTTCAGGCGTGGTATCAGTTGTTCTTTTTTCTTGGCTGGGTAACAGACATAAGAAAAGCACTGCTGATATTCAAATAAATAAGAAGTGTAACTTCTAATTGCTCTGAAATATCTCTGGTTTCCGAAGGACTTCAGTATAAATAGAGTTTCCTGTATTCCTCAAGAATTCCTCAAGAATTTGCCTTTCTACTTGATGATAAATTGTTCCTCTATTTCTTTCCTTAGTAGTTTCTATTGCACTTTTTCCTCTCTGTTTGTTTTGTTTTTTTTTTTTTTTTGAGTCTATAAGCTGAGGTTCCTCTAAATCACACCAGTGGTCTTCATCATTTCCCAGCAGAGTACAGTTACTCTCAAGTGAGTTTGAGCCCAGCATCCTGCAAGCATGTGCCAAGAGTGTGAAATGCTTGCTGATGCTGTGGACCAAAACATCCCCCAAAGAACATCAATAAGGCCACAGACCAGTGTTAAATGCTTATTTATCACCAGTCTGCATGGAAAAGGGTGACTGGGGTCCTGTTTGATCTCCCAGCAAAGGTCTGACATGGGGAGATGGAGTTCTGTGCTCAGGTGGTCAAAACAGCAATTGCTAAAGGGAATAAAGTCAATTTAAATACGCCTAAACTCCCAACCTAACAACCCATGAAATGCATCCTCTTGCAAGTCACAGTGTTACCCAAGCCTCTCTGATACCACAGTGCCATCCAGATCATGCAGTGAATAGTGCACATTCTGGCCACAGACCAGCAAACCTGAGGAGGCAGCCAGGTCAGTGCTTGGGTGAATGGGGCTTTTCTGAAACAGCTCAGAAAAAGATTTACTCTTTCATCTGATTCTCAGCCAGGAAGAAACACTGTCCCTAAGGAGAAGACGTGACGTGTTGAGGCGCTCTCTGTATGCTCTCAGAGGCCTCACCAGCAGTCACAGGGAAGGCAGCACTCTGAAATGGAGCATGAACCCTGCATTTGGTTTTGGGTTTGTTTTTATCTCCTGTGCTATCTAGGAGGTGATCTCTGTTTTCCATTTCCCTGGAGTGAACATTACTAGAAGCAGGGAGACAAACTGAGAAGCCACTGGAGCAGAGAAGGGACAAGATTTAGAGCCACTGATTTTCCTCCCTTGGGAGGGAATTCTACTGTGCAAAAATGTGTGAAACCAGTGAATTTCAGCTGTGAGTCTGTGACAGCTTGTCATGCTGGTTTTGAAATGCTGTGAGGCAGGGAGGGCTGGCCACATCTCTGGAGGAGCAGCTGTGCAAACAGGAGGCTTGGTCCCATGGAGGTGCACTGTTGTGCAGTGGTTGGGTGGCCTAATCTGCAGCAAGGAGTGTCCCACAGCATTGGGATGCAGCTGTGTGCACAGCCCTAGCCTATAATTAAGCAAGAAGCCTTGGTCAGCCTCTCCCTGCCAGTCACTTAACCATACCTCAGCTCCCCACTGTATGTGGTGTGTGTCTTGTGGCTCTCAGACACACTGGGAGGCTGATATGGGGCTTCCAGGGCCATGAATACCAGCTGTGTGTGCAACCATGGGTGTCATTTAGATGTCTCCACTGCCAATGGGAGATGAAAATTAGAACAGAGATGAAATGAAGCTGAGATAGTGTCTAAGAGACAGCAGCATCTAAAACCCCACATTAGGAAAGATCTCAGCTGTGTGCTCAGCACTGTTCCACAGTAGTTAGCAGGCTGGACATATACATCCTGGCCCAGAAGTTCCACCATGTTGTCACCATGACAACAGTTCCACTGTTGTCATGAAGCCAGTTTGTGAATCTGAACTGTCATATCTACGTTCAGTATTTCAGTGTAAGGGGAGTCCAGGTTCATCCTGGTCTTTCTCATTTCCAGGGAGTAGTGTAATGAGCATTATGGCAAAGATTGTCCAAGGTTGCCTGCTGGTCTGACCTGCTGAGGTCATTAGTTTACTGTCACCTTCCGGAGCTGCTCCAGCAAAAGGAGAAGCTCAGTGTTTAATAAACAGCAGAGCATGACTGCCTGAGGAGCTCTGCACTGGCTTTCAACCAGCATGTTTTATGTGAGTGGAGCTGTGCCTGCCACATAGACACTTCCTTGGGCAGTGCTCTCCAAAGCACTGCCTCCACCTAGCCTGTCCCCGGACTGGGATCTGCTAGAGTTTCATACTATTTCAGCTGGACTGCATCTGTGCAATGTAGTAACTCTTATGTCAACAGCAGCCACACCATCATTTGTCATCTCTTGCCAATGAAGCAGGATGGTGTTTGGATGACAGCCCTCCAAGGACCACTTCATGCTGCAGCTTGTGGTGGTAGTGGCTGGCTGAGCAAAGTCCATTTTGAAAGAGTGTGATTGGAGTGTGCTGCAGGTCTTTGACATAAGGCATGAAGAAGAAGTCCTCACCACTTATTGCTGTTCCTATTTCAGGAGTGCCTTTCTCTCTGTAGGAGTGAGTGTCTAGTAAAGCTTTAGCATCAGGATGCTAGCTTGGATTTACTGGCTGGACTCCAATTCAGGCAGTTACCATCTAACTGTACAAATTTTCCATGCTGTCTCAGTTGGCTACAGCACAGGCTTTATTTCATGTTCAAATATGATTTAAATAGTTGCTTCATACGCTTGAACAATTCCTTTATTTCATACCCAGTGGTGGGTGAAAGGATGTCATGCAGCATATACTTGGATCCACTTCAGAAGTAGCTATTACCATCACTACTGGGGTTGCAGTGCTGAACACATATACGCTGAAGGGAGCAAGGTAGCAAAATTGGAAAAAACATCATTGTAATACACAGCATAGGGCTTATAGTGTCCTACTGAATATACTAGCAGCTCATGACAGAAATTTATAGTAACTCCAACATGTTATCAATAGTAAATGTTTAGTTCTTCAAAGGATTATTTGTGCTTATGCTAACCATAAGAAATGAGATCTCTCTCCACCAAAAATAAGCCAGTTAAACCCACAGCTTAGCCTCTGCAACAGTGGCCAAACCCCAATCTAGATGTCTGCATTTTCTGACACCCCAAGAGGGCAGAATCCTCCCCAGCTACTCAAGTTCCCTCATTTCACCAAGTAAACTTTTTTGTTCTCATATTCCAGTTGTTGAAATTCATTTGCCACCCTCTGCTCAAAACTTTATCCTCTTCCTCCCACTTTTCAGAACTGTCATGGTTATCAGCTTAGCAATATGCAATGTAGATTCTTGAGATCTGATGTCATCTTGCTTGGCATATGTTGCACTCTCAAATAAGCTGTTGTGCTGAATAATGTACCATATGTATTATCTCCCAGCATTGTGAAGGCTTATTAATGCTCTGATTATGTACCACTTAAACCAGGATTTTTCTCCTTGTTCTGTAGAGCTTTCAAATCTGGCATTACCAACTGAAATAAAATCCTCAGCTCACCCTCTTTTCTCTGCAGCATGCTCTTCTGCATTTCAAACCCTGAAAAGGTTCTGGGAAAAGCCTATTATGGTGATCTTTTGAAGGATAAATTGCGCTTGGTTACATATGCCCACTTATCCTCTAACACTCAAGGTGCTTCTTTGGATGGAGTTTTTTCTTGCATGTTTTTTGTGTGCATGTAGATTGGGAAGTGGAGCAGAAAGAAAACACAGCAGTGAATTTCCGCCCACAGCCACAGGAAACACAACAGAAAGAGATAAACACCCCAAATGGTCTTCCTGTAGGGGTTCAAATAGCACACAGGGAGAGCCTCCTTTCCGGGGGAGCAATGCAGAATCAGATCAGCTCGCCAGAGACAGTGTGGAGCCACTTTGTTGGAAGTCTTCTGGGACTTGGCTGAACACATCTTGATCAGACCTAGCAACAGTCCTGCTCTGAGTGGGGAGGGACAAGAACCCTCCAGCAGCCCCTTCCAGCCGACACTGTGGTGGTGGTGCTCTGTGCCACAGTCTGACCACCCTGGCCTCAGACCCAAGCAGACCATGGCTTCAGGCCTGCAGAAACAAGAGAAGAGTGACCCAAAGTAACCAGAGCATATGTGGTGGAAGCACCATGCTCCTGCACCAGCTGCAGACCATACCCAGGCCTTGGGTTCCCTTTAAATGACCCTGCAGGGAATAGTCTCCACCTGGAAACAATGGAGCAAGCAGCCTTTCCTCCCAAGGGCCCCTTCCTCCCTTTCTCCGCAGGCTTGGGCATCCTGCTGCAGACATGTCCCTGAGCGGGACTGTGTTGTACCCTGCAGAGCGCACTTCCCACCAGCTGTGGGCACATCTGGGCACTAAGGCAGTAGTCGTGGCACTGCTCACATCAAGCCTGAACACTAGGCACCTCCTCTGCCTTCTCAGAGTTATGTAACAAGCAGAACCAGGATGCTTCTATGGTGCAAGGGGCTGCAAGCAGTGCCACAGCATAGCAAATGCCTGCTCAGATGGAACCTTTAAATTTAATTAAGGTCTCTAAAACATCCCTTTTTCAGAGAAATCTGTGTACCTACTTTTCTTGGAGGAGCACAATAATGAGTGCATATAAAGTAGTGCTCTCCAATTGTTACTCATGAACAGAAGCATCAGTTCTAATGAGCCACCTTTATTTTTTGGCTTTAATGCTTTCTGCATGCATGTTACTGTTATCATGTGTTTAAGTGATTCATATTTAAAGACTCTGAAGCCATTAAAGGAAACAGGAGTCTGATCACCATTGTGGTATCTGGTTTACAGTTAGTAAAACATTCTGTTTTTCCTGGATCACATTTGCACCATGGGAAAACACTAAGAACAGATGGTTTACTATCCAAGTTTTACAAGTGGTTCAAAGAGGAGTAGGCACCCTGCTTGCTGCAAATGTTTATAGAGGTTAAGTATAATCAGCTCTTGCTAGTCCCTGCCAAATGCATTAATTAAGTTAGTGGTGAGTATGGGGAAAAAGCCTAAGGAAATGCAGTTTTATGAAGATACTACATTATTCTACACAGTATTTAAGATCACAGCTAAACAGCTGACATAGATAAAAGAGTACCATGTCTAGAGCAGAGACTTTAATTTTCATGTTAGGTTATTTACCAATACCAGTGACTAGCAAAATTAATCTTTAGTTCCCTTCACCCTGCAGATAGGGAAGGCTCTTACAAAGTTGCTGTTGACTCTATTTGGAGTGCTTTTTTGTTAACACTGAGCACAGAGAGAGATGTATTGGGAAGAACAGGCTGCTGAACCAAGAAGACCAAGTGGATGAAGCACTTTATAAACAGATAGGTGCAGCCTCACATTCACAAGCTGTAGTCCTCATGGGGGACTTCAACCATGCCAACATCTATTGGAGGAACAACATAGCAGGGCATAAGCAATCCAGGTGGTTCCTGGAATGTGTTGATGATAACTTCCTTATCCAAGTGACAGAGGAAGCTATGAGGAAGGAGGCTGTGCTGGACCTTGTTCTCACCAGCACTGGACCTTGTTCTCACCAGTGGGGAATGTGAAGCTGGAGAGAAGCCTTGGCTGCAGTGACCATGAAATGGTGGGGTTCAAGATCCTGAGTGCAGTGAGGAGGGTGCACAGCAAACTCGCTATGCTGGACCTCAGAAGGGTGGACTTCGGCCTCTTCAAGAACCTGCTTGGGGGGGTACCCTGGGATGAAGCCCTGGAGGAAAGAGGGACCCAAGGAAGCTGAATAATATTTAAGGATTACCTCCTGCAAGCTCAGTGGTGATGCATCCCAACAAAGAGGAAGTCAGACAAAAATGCCAGGAGGCCTGCGTGGATGAACAAGAGCTCCTGGA